>SNQJ01S0251114.1:0-12826 GCA_010110895.2 Picea sitchensis | reverse complement strand
TGACGTCACATGTGGTTTGACACGTGTTAGATCCTGCCACGTGTCACTCTGATTCGTGACTTACATGTGCCTGAAGTGTTGAATCTGCCTGACACCTGTCATTCCCTGGTTGTGCCACGTGTCCCTTGCTGACGTGGTCTGCTATCGTGAGTTGGATCAACGGTTCAGATGCAATCTTGGCTCAACGACTCTGATTACATCGCGAAATTGCATATCGCGATTTCGGGGTTTCCGTTGTCATTGAATTGGACATTGCAAAGTACCGATCCCCGATTCTCCCATGGCTTATCTCCCTCGCATCTTTGGCAGATCTAACGGCTGTCGGGTATCTGCTTCTAATCTGACGGCGCAGATCACTTCTTCTACACGCCAACTCCTGCGCTTAACATCTACGCAGCTTCTCCCGATCCAACGGCTGTCGGGATTTTCGAGTGAGATCGGACGGCTCTCGGTCTCTTTCCTGTGCTCCTTGCGCGTATAAGAACGCTATGCCTCCTTGCGCGTGGTCATCCTGTAAATCATGCCAACAATCCTTTGTACATTATTCCTGTACACGTGCATTGCTGTACTTGCCATCAATGACAAGCATATGCTACCTGTTAAACATTTCCAACAGTTGTACCAAGCAAGTGTTCTCCCTTCACTATCGGACCTGCTTCTTACTTATTTGTTAGCACTTACTAGCGGAATCAAAGAAAAAATGAATACATTGGGATTTCGCCACCTGAAAATGCCCGATGGTCATTCAAGATTATCTGCATTTTAGTAAGTGTATGTAAGGGACGCAGTCTTAGTATTAGGAATAGCGAGTTCTCCCTCGTATCCGCAGAAGTTAATGCAACTGAACCCTTCACTACTCCTTTTTGTGTGATTGACCGACCTAGTGAATCTCGAATTTCATATTGAAAAAGGGGGAGGCACATCAAGGCAGAAGTCGAATCAAGCAAAGATCCTCTGACATTAGCTAGTAGTTTCTTTCCTGGGACTTGCACTTGCTTCTTTTAGAGAAGGCTTGGCTCTATTTATGCTATTTCCATCCACTTTACTTTCTCCGCGCCTCTGACACGCACATCCATAGTGGTGGTAACTCCTGTTCTGATGCCTTTTGTGGGTCTTTTAGGGTTCCTTGTGAATCAAAATAATATTGGATTCGTTGCATGTCATAACACTATGGATCACATTCATATTGGATTTATTATGTGTCATGTATTGCTATGGATCATAGTCATATTGAATTATTATTAAAAAGGAAAAAATTATTAAAAAGTGACATTGAATTTTTAAAGTATATTGTGATATTTTCATGGCATTATGTATTACCTTCTGCTTTGCGTGGTGATAACATTTAAAAAGGAAACATTTAAGGGTTGTTTTTATGATTTTGTTTACAGTAATGATGAGTTCTTTTACCACATTATAAAAATGTGTCATTTTAATACCCCAACTTTAGAATGGGTGCTACCGATAGAAATACTTTTCAATTTGATGGTTGATTTTGAGGTTTTCATTTTAATGGTACCAAGTGATAAAAATACGATTTCAAATGATCTCAAAATTTAACGTTTTGAAAAGAAAAAAAAAAATCAAAAACATCTTTTTTTTTTAGGTGCTGATTATAAGGTTTTTTTGAGCTACTGTCTAAGTTTTGAAGGCCACGTTTGAAAAATGTTGTAATTTTGACCCTGTTTTAAAAAATGGTGCTGCCGGTAGCACCACTTTTGAAAAAATGTTGTAATTTTGACTGCTTAGAAAAAAAATGGTGCCACCTGTGAGCAATTCACTTTTGATTTGGGTTGATTTTGATGTTTTTATGCAAAAATATGGGTTTTTTGGGCCAAAGATTCTCATTTTGAGGTCACGCTTCTCATTAAGTTGGTAACTATAGTCGTGAACTTTGCATGACATCCATTTTATGCTCAGGATATCTCACTGAAAGGTATAATCGAGGATATTCATTTTGGGAGATCAATCATGCCTTTGGTTATCATTGAGAATATCGATCCATAAAAACCTTCATTTTGAGGCCCCCAAACAATCTCCCAAAAGTTAAAACTGCTAAAACCAGTAAATTGCCAAAATTTCCAAAAATCCGTTTTGATCCTCATTGGAAAATGTGGATGGCCATCGATATCCATCTAGATCAATCCTCCTCCTTAGGAATCAATGGTATCCATTACGCTGGAGTCCCCCATCCGTGAGGAAATTTCTCACAATTTGGTCCCCTCTCGCGGAGCCACTCTGCCTCTAGAGTCGCCTCGCTTTGACGACTCAACAAAGCTCGATCCTTTATTTTCGAAAGTTCTTGATATGTGTGTCCAATATGATCATTGATTCATTTTGTATGTAGTCTGCTGAGCTCTCAAGAGCCTTTTCACCGCTTACTGAGGTGTCACAATAATGCAGGGAAATATGGCGAAGTGAGGTACACGCTGAACATCATGTAGTCCAAGGAAAGGAGGAATGTTGAGTCAAAAGAATTATCCCCATAACCTGGTGATAGTGTATGGCCCATAACGGCGTGGGTGAAGCTTCCAATGGGTCCTTGTAAGGCATTCTTCGGCAATTGTAACCAAACTTTTTCACCCACCTAAAATCCTTTGTGGCACCCGATGTTGATCATGGCGCCGCTTGTACTTTGGTTATCGACTTCTATAGGATATCCTTCAACCTATTAGGATGTGTCGGATCCACTCAATGAACCGCGGTTTTTCGGGCCATTTGGAGCAGAAATGAGTCGACGCAGGTGACCTAAGGAAGTGCAACATCTATGGGACCCAATGGTTGGAATCCCATCCCCACCAATGGGGCCGTGGCCTGGGCTATTATGTAGGGCTCGGCCAGAAGGCGATGGACATAGGGAGGCTCTCACGAGATGTGCGTAGGCGATTTTAATTATACATGAGAAGAATATGCATAATCATTCAATTTGCAACCTTGGTTTTTGGCCATCTGTCTCGGGGGTGGAAGGCCATGGATTTGTTGAGCTCGCTGGTGTTCAAGAAAGGACCGAGGCTCACCAAAATGCTCTAAGAAATCGACTATCCTAATATCAGACAATTGTTTGTGGGATTCCAAGATGTTCCGTGACTGCTCATAGAAGAGCTTGGCAATGGCCTCATCTATGCTCTTTCTTGCAGGAAACTAGAATTGCCATCTTAGAAAAAAATGATCAACAACCAAAAAAAAGTCATTTCCCGTATTGGTGGATGGGAGGCCTCACATGTATTCCATTGAGATGGATTCCCATGGATTTTTAGTAGTAAGAAGAGGGGTGTACAAGACCTGCTTCTTAGTGGTCAGTTTAGAAATAACATAGGCAAAGGGCAAAGATTGATATACTTGTCGACCCTCCCACGTTTCACCGAGAAATGTTTCTATAGCATCACCATCGCCTTTCGACACCAAATTGTCTCCGCCACCTAACTATAGTGGGCTTCACAGATCAGCCTTTCACTCGCCACTTGATGGAACACAAATATGGCCCATAATATTAACAACCCATCCCGAGGGATGGAAATTATCGACAACCTGCTTGTACCCAGTCATCATTTGGTGGTAGGTGGTGGAGAAGTCAACATCTTTCTCATAGAGTCAGCTATCTAGATGTCTCATGGTCACACAATACTAGCACCGGTGAGGATAGACCGTCATCATTGAGGAAATCAACTATTATGATTGGTGCTTCCCGCTTTATACTTGATGTTGAGGTGGAATTGCTGCAAGTATGTGGACCAATTTTGATGACAGCCATTTTGTAATTTTCCCCGTGGTCTCAAGATGCACTACAAGGCTTATGATTAGTGTGGATGATCAGTTCCTTTCCTTAAGAATGTAATGTCTCCACTGACGACATAATTTCACAATGGAGTACATTTCTTTGTCGTATAGTAAGTATTTCACGGACAATATATGATACAGTCTCTACCATGATAGCCATGGGGTGGTCATCGTGTTGAAAGGAGAACGACACCCACAAAGATAGTCCGGGATATGTCTCTCGATCTAAAAGGGATGTTGTAGGTTTGGCAGTGAAAGTTCTCGGGGCCGAAAGCACAAGCATCGCTTCAAATAATCAAATTTATTGTTGGGACCGGCCTCAAGCAAATTTCGCTTTTACCACCACCCCCTATTTATTTATCAGGGCCCATGCAATATGGAGAATCTCAACATGAACCTACTAGAAATTAGCAAGGCCCAAGAAGTTCGGTCTTAGTGAGTGTTGTTGGGATGGCTATCACTGCATTACTTGATCTTGGATGGATCCGCCATGTACTATGCCGATCAATGATGTAGCCCAACTAATGGACCATGTCCATGAATGAGCATTTTTCCAAGTTTGCGATAGCTTGTGCTATCGCGAAGGTGTGCAAAACCTCGATGAATATCCTACAAGTGCTCGGAATTCAAGTCTTTGCCGTGAATTAGAATGTCGTCCAGATACACCACTACAAAAATATTGGCTATCGGTCATAGGACGTCTATCATCCTCATGAAAGTGGTCGGAGCATTTGTCAAACCAGCGGGCATGACTAACCATTCAAAAAGGCCTTCCTTTGACTTGAAGGAAGTCTACCATACATATGTCATTTCTATCGGGACCTGGTGGTAAACAAACCTCAGATCAATTTTACTGAAGTAATTGGCCCCCGTGAGTTGATCAAGGAGGTCGCCGATTTGGGGAATTGGGCACGGCTTCTCGATCGCGGATTTTATTTAGAGCCCGGATAATCAATACAGAGTTTTAGGTTCTCATTTTCTTCCGTGACTCCACAATTGGGCTCCCACAAGGTGATGAGATGGGGAATATGTGCCTCAGGAGCGCTTGGATCTTTCTCTCGATCTCCTCATTCTCTAACAAAGAGGTTTACAATAGATCATTGCGCCAGGCACAAGGTCGACGATGGGGTGCTTGACTGGCAAAGGCAGAGGCAATTTCTATATGAGGAGGAAGAGACCGAAGTATTCTTCCATGACCTTATCTACTTGTTTCCGCCGGTGGTGGAGAGGTAGACCATGATACCCCGGATGTGGCTTTTCGATCTTCGCTAATTGAGAATGAATCGCCTAAGAAGAAAAACTTCCGCCCTCGAGAGAAGACCTTCCTCAAAGATTTTTCTTAGTATAGAGACTGGCTGAAACAACACTAGTGGGACCGCCTTCGTATCATGTACGCTCGCTCAAAGTAATAATAATACCAATGAGGCCTAGACTCATATACACAACACAATGTTTCCATAAATAATGTTGGCCCAAAAGAACATCACAAACTTCGAGAGGAGAAACATCACACAATACCAAATCTTTGAAGGGCTTGATTGTCATATGATAAGCTGATTAATCGTTGGTCGACGCAGAGATCACTTCCGGGTGATGCCATCATTCAATGGTGTAGGGTTGTGGGTGCTAAGTTGTTGGAGGCCAATCACTTGATCTAATCTCCGGCCGAGATGAGGTTCTTCTAGCTAGTGCTATCAACAATGAAGCGCAACGGGTGCCTTTTACCCACATCTCTGCGGAATGGAAGAGGCACTCTTATTTTGGCTCGCTTTGGTTCACTAGATGGAGCTTGTTGGTAGCAAAATACGGTAATCGGGTTCCGTGTCAATAATCCATATTCCCCTTTCTGGTTATGACTCAGAGTCGGAGCCCGCATTTGATTCAATGGATTTCACCTCAACCACCACCAACTGCTTTGAGAAGCAATACACAGTGTTATGCCAAGGGCTCTTATGGAAGCTCCACCACTTCCTCGTATCTTTCTTTGTCTTTTCGATGCCCTTATTTTCTCGGCTCTGGACCGGTTATTCGATACTTTCCATATTTTCTCTCTATTTTGTTCTCAGGGTTTGGGCCACCCTTTCCTCGCTTTTGTTGTGAGGGGTTCCCAGCCCAAATTTCCACGTCTTTTATTTAAGCTTCTACCGATTGAAGCAAAGATATCTCACAGAGGTCGCATCATGATGAGATGTGAAGAAATTCCATTTCAAGAGGATGTATTCATACACCATTTATTACTTGAGCACCATATGTTTCTCATAATATTTGATACCATCTTGGTGCGCAAGGTATGGAATATATTTAGAAATCCGCACTACTCTTGGTCTCTTTCTTGCCGCTTTGTGGTCCATTTGGTATACAAAACATCATAAATTCCGGTAGGGTAGTACTTTTCCTTAATAACATCCCCCGGCGATTCTAGGTAATGCGGATCAAAATAGTGAGGTTTCCCTTCTCCTTTCTCATTTAAAGTTTCCCACCAATCTACATGGGGAACAACTTTGAGGGAGCTTAAAAGCAATCTTTTATCTATTCAAAAGTTATGGACAAAACATTACAGCACTTCTAGTAGATTCAACCACTTGTCTGTAACATCTTCATCTATCTAACCTTGTAAATATAGGAATATCGTATTTTATTTGTACCTTCAAGGGAGCGGCACCTCCGCTCAAGGAATATCCTCCGCTTGTTGGTAGTTGTTGAAGAAGCTGGGCGAAATTTCCCATCATATCGTTCCTTTTTCGAGAGAGGTCTTCCTAAAGAAATAGTTTAAAAGGATCTCCTATCCCTTCATATTTATTTTTTCTTGCCATGAGAGGTTGCTTTAAGTACGCGAGAGCTTCATTCTTAAGAGAACAGTCGAGACCCAACTTTTCACAGACCACGGCACTGCTGGGGGACATGCATTAAGATGACAAGGAGAAGACCCTATGATACCACTTATCCATATATTATGAGCATAGTGAAATGAATATACATTATTAATAGGTTCTTAACACAAATAACAAAGATACAATAAAACTGGCTTATATTCAATAACCAAAT
Source organism: Picea sitchensis (assembly GCA_010110895.2). Lineage (NCBI taxonomy): Eukaryota > Viridiplantae > Streptophyta > Pinopsida > Pinales > Pinaceae > Picea > Picea sitchensis. The sequence goes on along the minus strand of SNQJ01S0251114.1, from coordinate 6,004 downwards.
AAGCCAAAACTCAGAAATGTAGCGAAACAAGCTTCAATGTATCGGTATGCTTATCTCTAAGAAGAGGACCACTTTGCATTCGCAAGAAGAAGATTACAAATGAGGCTCTAGTACTTTACAATAAATAAGAATTCCCAAAACCCTAGACATCCAAAAAACCCAACTCTAGGAGATTGTGCTACCAAAAAGTCATTTGGGGCCCCGGTTAAGTAAGTTAGTACATCAACTTCTCCCCTGGTCGTAATTTTTTCATACGATCTCCGCTTTAGGTATGTGATAGCTCATTGAAAGGTATTGTCTAGGAGATTAATTTTGGGGATCAATAATGAATTTCGCTATTTTTGTGAAGCTTGATCTCTAAAAACCTTCATTTAGGCCCTCCTCAAAATGGTCTCGAAGTTAAACCGCTAAAAATAGTAAATTGCCAAAATTGTCGAAAATGGTTTTGAGTGTCGGCCAGGAGCCTGACATTCCTTCCGATTCACGTGTATTTAATTTCAGCTACGTTTATACCCCATGAAGTATTTACACCCCGTATATGTACACTCTTCCATTAGGAGTGCAGAGGTACTCCTCTCACGGGGTTCTGGGGCCATATCCCTCTACTGGGGTGTGAGGGGAAAGGTGCCCTCAATCCGGGTTCGCGGGTGAACTTGTTGAATGGAAATTTTTCTTGTAAATGAATATTGTATTTCATTGTAAATCGACCATTCATTATAAGGTCGCAGATCTAACGATAAAGATTATGTTAGGTTTTTTTCCCTAGAAGGCAACCTCTTTGTGAGGGAAATGTATCAGGCTATGGTTAATGGTGAATATTGTATTCTGAGAGAGGAGACCGCGGAGAAATAAAATAAGTTATGATCGGTTTAATCAAGTAGCTTGTATCCCTTCATTTACCGATAAATAATAAAGGAAGGACCTAGTACTTTCTCTGGTGGACGTAGCCAACACCGGGTGAACCACGAACTGCGGTCTCTATTGTATTGTATATTATGTGTTTTGTTTCTGTGATTTGTTTTATTTTATGCTCCATGGTCCTATTTTTATAACAACCGGTATCAAAGAAAAATGTAACTCACAAGAACGAGGGGTTCCCGTTCGAAAGTGGGTTAAATGTCTTAAGATGGAGTTTAGGGTCTATAAAATTTAACCACCAAAAATACCGCTTATACATGCAGATGGAAGATTATTTATATTATATGATCTATTCCTACCACTCAGTGGAGTAGCAAAGAACTGACGACTATGAAGGGTGAAGAATGGGATATTCTTGACGAAAAGGCTCTAGGAATGATACTACAAGCCTGAAGCATCGATGATTTCAATATTTCCAAAGAAAATACAATGAAGGGTTTGATGGACAAGTTTTCCAAATTGTATGAAAAACCCTCAACATCCAATAAGCAAGTGGTTTCTAACTTAAGAGATTGAGTTTAATATGAAGATGTCTAAGCCGGTTTGTTGCAGATCATTTTAAATGAATTTAATACTGCTACTAATCAACTAAGTTGTGTAAAAGTAGACTTTGATGATGAGGTCGGGTTTCTAATCTTGTGCCCATTGCCAAAAAGATGGAACAGCTTGGTCATGGTTGTAAGTAAGTAACTCTATCTCTAGTTCAAATACTCTAAAAATTTGATGATGTTGTTGGCAGGCATCCTTAGTGAGGAAAATGCTAATTTAAAAAGAACAAGTGAGACATCAGTGAATGCATTGAACATGGAGAACGTGGGAAAAGACAAAAGGATAGAGGAAAAGGGCCAGGAACCGCGGAAATTCTAGGAAGGGCGATCCAAATCTAGACTGGAAAGATAGAGTGCCGGAATTTTGGAAAGAAAGGACATCTCAAGAAAGATCAGCAGCTCCAAAGAAAACAAAGAGATGGACAAATCGTGAGAGAACTCAGAAGAAAATGTAACAGTGATGTGTTACAAGATGCTTTGATTCTTTATGTATATAATATTTCGAGTCTTGGGTAGTATTCAGTGGGGCTTCATTTCATGCCACACCCAATAGGAAACATTTTATAGATTATAACTCAAGGTGATTTTGATAGGTTCATTTGGGTGACAACGCACTACGTAAAAATTGTTGGAATTTGAAAGGTAAAAATAAAGCAAATTAAATGGAAACCAATGGTTGTTGAAAGAGGTAAGACATATTCCAGATTTAAGAAAATGCGACTTCAATGGTAAGCCTTAAGTGAAGGTTGTATATCCATTATTACGATAAGACGGGAAGGTCATCAAAGGATCATTGTGATAGCAAAAGGAGAGAAGGTAGGCACATTGTATTTATATACTAGTAATACTAAATCATATCTTTAGCTTTTATAAGAGTGGATACAACACTATGGAATCATAAACTATGACACATGAGTGAGAAGGCTATGCATATCCTTCACAAAATAAATTTTCTCGCCAGATCTTAAACAAATTGATTTGGACTTCAGAGCATCATGTGTTTATGGAAACAAAAAGAGAGTCATATTTCTTAGAGCTCCGAAGAAGAGAAGAAGAATGAAGGTTAGAGCTTATGCATATAGATGTATGGGGACTAGTCGTATAATCTCTTGATGGCTCTAATTATTATGTTACTTTATCGATGATGCAACTAGAAAAACTTGGGTTTATTGCATTCACAAAAAATATGATATTTCTGATACTTTTAAGAAATGAAAAAATTTAGTTGAGAATGAGATTGATTTGAAAATCAAGTGTTTAATATCATATAATGGAGGGGAATATTGAAGCAAGGAGTTTGATGATTATTGTTCATACCATATGATTTTTAGAGAGAAGATACCCAAGAACACCACAAAGAAAATGGTATCGAAGGATGAACAGACAATCATGGAGGTGCAAGGAGTATGAGATCATGCCAATTTTCCTTTACAGCCTGCAGATGTCAGATGCTTCTCGCTTACTTAATAACAGAGGACCTTCAAGCCGCTTTGATGAGTGGTAGAATTCTACAGGAGGAATGGACAGAAAAAAATGTAAACTATTCTTTTGAAACTTTCGCTATGAAGCATTTGTCCATATTGATAAAGAAAATAGAACAAAGCTCGAGGCAAAATCCAAGAAGTGTACCCCTTTATGAGGGTGTTAATGATTTTGTCATCGCTATGGGATTATGAAAATAACAAAATCATTAGGAGTAGAGATGCTACATTCAATGAGAAGGTCATGTACAAAGATCGCTATGTGAAAAGAAACAGAAAAAGAAAACAAGAATACACAAGGCTTGATGAGATCATCGAAAAGAAAATTCCAAAGGAACCAAAAATCAAAATGTACAACAACAGAGCAAATAGTACCTCAAACACTTGCAAGTGTTGAAGACTACCAAAGTTACATACCCCTAACCATACTCCTCATTGTATTATTTATTGTTGACCGCATTCTCGTGAACCGTAATATTGGCGGAAGATACGCCGGTAGACACCAAAAGAAGTGGGAGCAAGGCATGAAAGAGGAAATGGATTCCTTTGGAAAATAACTTATTTGGGACTGGTTCAATGGGTTCAGGGAAAAAGAGCATTGCGTAATAAATGGGTTTACAAGTTGAAGGAAGAAATGGAGGTGGAGAAAGCAGACAAGGGTAGACTTGTTGTAAAGGGTTTGTACAAAAGAAAGGTATACTCTTGATGAAATATTTTCTCGTTGTTAAAATGACTTCAATTAGAATATTTTAAGTCTTTGTGGTAGTAGAAGATTTTCATCTTGAATATTTAGGATGTAAAAACAACTTTTCCATGGGATTTGGAGGAAGAGATTTATATGCAAATAACCACAGGGTAAGGAGAGGTCAAAGGAAGGAGAATTTGGAATGCATGTTGAAAAAGATTTTAGTGGCCTAAAGCAGTTCAAGGAAGTATTTGAATTTTGATATGTTTATGACAAAACATGGTTATATTAGATGTCATTCGACACTTTGTTTATTTTAAAAGCTAGAAAATGGAAGCTTTTATATCCTGCATATCAGATGTAGATGGCATTCTTGTTGCAGTATCTAATATGCAGATAAAAATGCTCAAGAAGAAATTAGCCAATTCATTTGCTATGAAGGACTTGGGTGCTGCAAAAAAAAATCATTGGTATGATAATAAAAAGAGACAAGAAAATCGAAATTGACAATATCTTAGGTGAGTAACGACGTGAGAAGGTGTTGGAGAGGTTTAGAATGAAGAATGCAAAACCTGCTAGTACAATCTTTGGCCAAACATTTCAAATTAACTAAGGAAATGTGTCCCAAGACACGTGAGGAGATAGAATACACGTCCATGGTCCCTTATTCATTTGGTGCTGATGCCTTGATGTATGCAATGGTTTGCACAAGACCGTATATTGCACATGCAATGGGATTCGTGAGCAGTGCATAAGAACAATCCAAGTAAAGCAACATTGGGAGGAAGTAAAGTAGATTCTCAGGTATTTGAGAGGTACTACTACTAATGCATTATGTTTTGGAGATTCAAACACTTTTCTACAGGGATATGTTGATTCAGATATGGCAGGTGATAAAGACAACATAAGGAGCACCATAGGGTATGTTTTTACTATAGGTGAAACAACAGTAAGTTGGATTTTGAAACTGCAAAAGGTTGTTTCACTTTCAACAACAGAGGCAGAGTATGTTGCTGCTACAGAGGCTAGTAAAGAGATGATTTGGTTATAGAGGTTTATGGAGGAATTGGGAAAGAAGTAGGAGAACAACAGGTTGTACTGTGACAGTTAGAGTGCCATTCACCTTGCAAAGAAATCAACCTTCCATTCGAAGACTAAGCATATACAATTGAGGTACCACTTCATACGATCCATCTTGGAAGATGGACATTTGAAGTTGGAAAAGATACACACTAGTCAGAATCCTGCAGACATGTTAACAAAGGGAGTAACCAAGGAGAAACTGAGTTCCTGCTCAGTTTTACTTGGTCTTTAAGAATGAAGATGAAGATGAGAAATTTTCCACGTCCAAGAAGGTTCAAAGTCCAGCATATACAACAGTGATGGAGTTGTTGAGATCAGTCTCCAAGTGGGAGATTGTTGGTTCTGGAGTCTGATTATCTTCCTGATTCAAAGGTCTTTTACTTTCAGCCGTGTTTATACCCCATGAAGTATTTACATCCCAGAAGTATGTACACTCTTCCATGCAGGGGAGTGCAAAGGGGGGGTACCAACTCTGCAGGGTCTGGGGGGCTATCCCCCCGGCTGGGGGGTCTAGGGGCAAGCGGGCCCCCAAAGGAAAAAATTGCCTTGTAAATGTATATTGTAATTTCATTGTAAATCTAGATCGTTCATTATAAGGTCGCAGATCTAATGGTATAGATTATGTTAGGGTTTTTTTCCCTAGAAGGCAACCCTCTTTTATGAGGGAAATGTATTACGGCTATGGTTGACGACGGATATTGTATTCTGAGAGAGGAGACTGTGAGAGAAAGAAGAGGAAGTTACAGCGGGTTTTGTTGTAGGTTTTATCCCTTCATTTGATGGATAATAATAAAGGAAGGACCTAGCAATTTCTCTGGTGGACGTAGCCCACACTGGTTGAACCACGTAAGTCCGTGTCTCTCTTGTATTGTGTATCTTCTGTGTTTTGTTTCTGCATTTGTTTTATTTTATTGCTCCACAGTCCTATTTTTCTAACTTAGAGGCAGTTGGAAAAGGTGGGTGGCCATCGATATCCATTTGGATCAATCCTCCCTCAGGAAGAAATGGTATCCATTGCATTGAGGTCCCCCATCAGATGAGGGAATTTCTACTGAACTTGGCCCCAGGTGAGCCACTTGCCTTGGTGCAGGAGCTGCCCTGCCTTGATGAATCGATTGTTAAGAAACAACTATCAATATAACATAGAAAATCCTCAGAAAGAGTACTCAACGCCTTGAAAAAGAGATAATTTTAGATAATAAGCCTCTTCGAGGGGGAAACCTCCTTTTACCCCACTTAAATGTTCCAGTACAAGATGATTCAAAATGAAAATGTCTCCTTGGTATATA
>SNQJ01S0251113.1:0-10765 GCA_010110895.2 Picea sitchensis | reverse complement strand
TGCTTAAGCAACACCAGAGTGAGCCTCTTTCCCCTAGGGTTTTGATTCTGGGGCCCTGCCATTGCAGCACTTTAGAACCCTTCCCTCTAGTCCTTAGCCTTTTCCCTTCAATCTTGTGTCCTCTCTTGAATTGACTCCATTTACCCTTGGGCACTGATCTTAGGTCTCAACGTTGAAGTGATAGTGGTAAAACAAACTCTTAAAACTCTTATAATTTGAAACCCTAACTAACTACTAACCTTAAAAGGGCCGACGTCATTCTTGGTTATTCCATCTTGACGCAACATTTTGTCTTCATAAGCAATTAGATGATGTTTTGAAGCATTTATTGAGTAAGGGATTGATTAGATACACTGTTTGCTGCATCATCTCGATATTTATTGATGAATTGATATTGTTCCATTGCTATTATTGATAAACATTGATCTCGTCAATATCTATTGTCGTAATTGCTAATATATTGATATCAGATAGTTATATGAAGTACTAACCCATTGAATCATAGCCTTCATGTATTGTTTTTCTCTTGCTTTGTTCCGGACAGGTGTTCTCATTTGGGCCTACACTTCATTATTGGTTGTTTAGCCAGACTATCTTCTCTTGGTGGTAACCTGTGAAGAGGGAATTTTACTTATACCTTTATACCTCAGCCTCTTCAAAACCCTAGGTTGTCGGGGATGTCTCCCCTGGGCCTAACCTCCCTAAAGAGAAAGAACCTCCCCATTGAGGTGACATTGGGTGGGGTAGGTTCCCGTTACGCCAGTTTGGCCTCTATCTTCTAGCCTTTTGACCAAGCTACAAACTGTGCGTTAACAAGGCCTATGACTTTGACATTGAATTTGTCAAAGGGAAAAACAACGTAGTTGTAGATGCATTATCCAGGAGGCCATCAATTTATGCCATGACAGATGTATCAGTGGAATGGAAGGACCACCTCTTGATGAAATATTCCAAAAATCAGTTCGCTTGTCAGGTGATGGATGGAAAAATATAGGATGATAACTTCAGATTCATAGATGCCATCATCTATTACAAGGGCAGAGTCTTCTTGGTTCCTGAGTCGACCTTCAAGGCCAAGATATTACATGCATGTCATGACTCACTGGTGGCAAGGCACCAAGGGATTGGCAAGACATACATGCAAGTAAGGGAAAGGTTCTCATGAAAGGGCCTCAAATAGGATGTGATGGATCACATAAAGGAGTGTACTACTTGTCAGGAAAACAAGGATGAGCACACTCATCCAGCAGGACTGCTACAACCTCTACCCATCCCAAAGAACAAATGAGAGAGAATCTCCATGGAATTCATCACAAGGTTGCCGAGGGAACAGGGTAAGGATTGTATCTTCGTAGTGGTGGACAGGTTGATTAAATTTGCACACTTCTTCTCCTTTGCTACAGACTTCAGTGCAACACAGGTGGTCAAATTATTCTTTAGAGAGATATTCAGACTACATGGTCTATCCAAAACCATTGTTAGTGACAGGGATAGCCAATTTATGAGCACATTTTGGCATGAGTTATTCAGGATGGTTGGTACAACCTTGACCCCTAGCACTAGTTATCACCCTTAGACTGACGGGCATACCGAAATAGTCAACAAATGGGTGAAAGGCTACCTCCGGAATTATGTAGCAGGGCAACAGAAGGCATGGGTTAGATGGCTACACTTGGGGGAATATTGTTACAACACCATCTATAACATGTCCATAGGCATGACTCCATTCAGGGAATTGTACAATTATGACCCACTCTCTTTTGTAGAGATTGTTTTTGTTGATAGCAGAGCCCCGATGGTACATGATTGGGTGTAGCGGAGTCAGGACATACTCAGGGAGTTGAAGGATCATCAACATAGGGCACATAATCAACAAAAGGTCCAAGTAGACAAACATCGGGTAGAGTGTACTTTTGAGGTTGGTGACTTGGTCTACCTAAGGCTCCAATTGTATAGATAGGATTCGATCAAAAGGAGTGGAGCATAAAAACTCCAACCTTGGTTCTTTGGGCCCTACAAGATCAACAAAAAGGTAGTCATCATGGCTTATGAGCTGGAGCACCCACACCGTAGTAGAATACACAATGTTTTCCATGTGTCATGCCTGAAGAGGGCCATCGGCCAACACATCACCCCACTTGAGGTGCTGCCACCTCTAGATGAAGAGGGGCAATTGGTGTTGGTGCTGGTGCCGGAGGAAATATTGGAAGTTCGGGAGAAGAGACTGCAGAGGAGAAGCATTAGAGAATACTTAATCAAGTGGAAGTATTTACCCATTGAGGATGCCACGTGGGAGAATGAACGGGTGATACAAGAAATAGGTTCGGAATTGCTTGTGGGCAAGCAATTTCTAGAAGGGGAGACTATAATGTCCCCCACCTCTTGATGAAGAGGTTTGGAAAGACTTAGTGGTCTAGTCATCCCCACTAGACCATAGTCTCATGCTGCATGGGGAAAGGTCAGCTAACTCAATATTATATTTTGAAGTTGACTTGGAAAAAGGTAAAAAGGGTAAAAACATAACTCAATGAAGAATTAGAATGATAGGGGTTGAGTTAGGAGTTGAACCTAGTGGTTAACTAACTCAATAGAGAAATAGAATGGAAGTATAAAGGAAAGTCTAGGGCGCACCTCTCACTCATCTTGGATATTATTTCAATTGGCTATTGGGCTCTTGAAAACACAGTTTTGAGGGTTTTGAGAATACAAACCCTAGAGAACAACTCAGTGGTGAAAGATTCCACTCACCTTGTTTCGAGCTTTGTCTTGGGGATGAAATATTCCACCCACACCATTCTATAGTATTCACAGGTACCATCAACGATTCAGGAGAGCAACAGGCCGTACCCTTGAGGGTTTTCTAGTAGGGGGCGCACCATTCCTTGGAGAAGAGTTCGATCCATCTTATTGATAGGGTCTATTGAGATTCTAGCACCTGGGTATTACTTGCAGGGCCTTGCCCATCAGATCTGGAGTGTTTTGGGAGGGTTACTCCGGCTATATTATTATCTGCATCTCTGGGACGGTTTTGAGAGAAGGAGGGCACAACTATGATTCAGATCTTGTCAGTTGGAGGGGGTTACAGCTAAGATCTTACCCTGAGAATTCTCCTAGTGGCTTGTGGAAACCCGATCTATCTTTCTAGAGAGTTTCAAGGGATTTGGAGGCTTCCTTCATCAGGGCCGAAATATTGAGCTTGACAGTCTTCAGGAGGGCATAGTCTTGATTGAGGATTCAACAGTTTGGAGGAGTAGATCTTGGCATCTGAGCTTGATACTTTAGAGAGGGATTTTACTTGCCTCGATCTATCATTTGGTGGAGTTTGGTGCTATTCTATGACATCCTTCAATTGGGCCGAAATCTTGGTCTTCTCATCTCTTCAGCAGGATGTGCCATCAACCAGGAGGGTTTGGACGTGACCCTGGTTCTTCTTGCATTTACCTTCATTGCTTATCCAACCTTTGGTGGCTTGTTTTTTATTACCGGGAACATTTTGTAGCAACTCATATATTATCTCTTGGAGCCATATGATGTTATTCCAGATCTGCATCCACTTTGTATCAGGTTCTTGCTTTTCATAATAATAAAGGTCAACTCTATGCTTTTGGGTTCCATATCTTGTGTACTGGTTAGATATTGTATTTGCATTGATTTTATCTTCAAATCTGTGCTTAATAACTGAATATAACCCTAAGGATGAAACTTGAGAGGCCAACCTGCAAACATACACAAAAAAACAAGTAAAGCAGTGATCAATTAGTGTTCCCAAGCGAAAAAATTGGCTTGGGAACATTACATGCTTGAATGGATGATAGTTTACCAGATATCTCATGAATAAAATATTTTCCCCAATATTCACCTTCAATATCATTGGTGTATAATTTTCCTTGGATACCACTTGTTTAAATTTCTCATATTCTGACAATTGCTTCGATCCTCTTTTTTTATAAACATTTCAATTCTTATTCTTCTCCACTTTTCTAATATCTTTTGAAACTCACTTTTCTAATATCCCTTGGCTTGATGTATAGCTTCCTATAATGCTCGAAGTTCTATTAATATTGCTTCCATATTTACCCTATTTGTGTGTATCTCATATTCATTATATATGCATGGTTTTAGTATCCTTAGCTTCTGATTGAATTTTAGTATGTGATACATCATGTCCTCGAATTTGTTTCCACCCTTATCAATTTTAGTTTTGATGTCTTCTCTTTTTCCCTTGATACCTTCTACATCCTTCATCAGGGCATACCGTGCCTTAACTTCTCTTATCCATGTTTCATAGAGTTGTGATGCCATCTTTCTTTTGAGATGTTATTTCTATGAGGCTTGCTTGGAAACTATAGTAACTTCTCAACCCTTGATGTTTTGTTCCTATTCCTTGTCACTGATAATTTGTCAATGTCGTGAATTTCATGGCCTTATCAACTTACCTTTGGAACTATAATGGTTGTTTAAGTTTACCTGTGATTTCATCAAAGGAGAATTGTATGTGTGTTCTATCTCCCAATGGATTATGTTTCCCCTCACTAATTATCATCGTTTTCAAGCTAACTACTTCTTTGAAACGTTTTCTTGCAAACCAAAAATCTCCTTACATTTTTTCCAAGAACTTCCATTTTGTTTCCTTGGGTTCTTGCACACTTATAGGTGTTGTGTTGGCTCCTCGATTTGTTCCGATCCTTGTGTTATATTTTGGGTATAGCTTCTTTCCCATTATTTTTTTTCTCCTCTTTCTTACCTCTTTTGCCTCTTTTCTTTGTTTTCTTTCAATGTCTTCCGTCTTTTTTGTGTTTGTATCATGTCTTCTTCCTCTTTGTTGCTTCTCATTCTTCTTCTTCCTCTTCACCTGCCTATTTTTTCTTTGATTATTTCTCTTTTCTTTCCTTTCTTCTCTTTCAATGTCTTATTTTCCCTTGCTTGTTTTTCATTGTCTCTTAGCTTCCTATTCTATTTGATCTTGCTTCGTTTTTTTTTTCATCAAATTTTGTTTCTTCTTCTTTTAACTTTTTTTTTTATCAAAGAAATTGAAATCACCTTCCATATTTTCTCCTTCATGTTGTTCATATTCATCTTCTTCTTCGTCTTTCTATTTCTCCCTATTTTCCTTTCCTTTCTTGTCCTCTTCTCTTCTTCTTTCTTTCTCTAAGTTTTTGGCTTGTAGATTTTTTACTTGTGAACTTTCTGCTACCTTTTCTAATTTATTTTCTTCTAGTCCTGCTCTTTTTTCTTCATTACTTCCTTTGTCCTTACAATTTCTCTTACAATTTCAACATTTGCTAGTGATGAATTATATGTGGTTCTTATTTTCTCTATTACTCCAACCTTCTTCATGTATGCTCTCTTTTTTGTTTGCTCATCTTTTTCTTCCCTACCTCCAATTCTATTGATACATTATCTATTTTCTTCACCTCAAATTCATATCAACTTTTCCTAATGTCAGTAGGAACCTTACATGTAGCTTTATGTGGTTTCAATAATGCCATTATTTGTTCTTCGACCTAGCTTCCATAGGAATCAGAGTTTGGTATTCCTTGAGATTAACTTTTTTTCCTTCATTTTTCTTCTTCCTTTTACCTTTTTTCTCCTTAGCTTCCTCAATTACTTTCCTATTTCCCTTTTTATCGAGATTTTAGTAGTCTTGGTGCTCTACTTTCACCTCATGTCTTAGGTTCTATTTTTGGCATGGATTCCTCCTCGATAAATTCAATTTCTTCTAAAACCTTTGTTATTTTTGTTGGGTTCAACATGGTAGGTTTAGCTTGCTCGACTCTTTCTCTTGCCTCATCCTTGTTTTTTTTTTTTTTTTCTAATTCTACCTTATTACACTTCATGTTTGGCTTTTTCTATCCTCTGTAAAATGGTTGACATCTTATGCAATTGTCTCATCTGTCTACTTGTCTACCTCAAATTCCATCAAGTCCACATGGATTTACCCATGAGTTATTGGGTCGAGGCTTGTAATACAACAATGTATATCTTGACCAGGTGTCCTCACATGATCTTGAGGGAGTTGACACCAAAGGAGGCATTTATTAGTGTGAAACCAAATCTATCTCATCTTCACGTGTTTTCTAGTCTAGTTTATATTCATGTGCTTGAGGAGAAGAGAAAAAAGTTGGAACCCTCTAGTATGAAGTGTATCTTTGTTGGACATAGTGACATTTCCATAGCTTACATGGTCTATATTTCAAATTAGAGGAAGACTATGGTAAGCATATATTTGAATTTTGATGAGAAAGTGTAATGTTCCCAAGCCAATTTTTTCGCTTGGGAACACTAGCTAACCGTTGAATTGACTGTTGATTGTTTGTGTTTGCAGGATGGCCACTGATATTTCGGCCTTAAGGTTTATATTTAGTTGTTCAACACAATTTATCAAGATTCATTCAACACAATGCAATATTTCATCACCATACAAGATATGGAACCACAAAACACAGATCTAACCTCTTTATTGGAAATAGCAAGAACCTGATACAACATACGAGCAGATCTGGAACAACATTAGATGGCTCCAAGAATAGAATATATTAGTTGCTACAAAATTCTCCCGGAATACAAGGCAAGCCTCCCAAAGGCTGAATACAATATGAGAGATCCAATACAAAAGCTAGGGTTTGCACAACCCCCCTAGCTGCTGGTACATCTAGCTAAAGAATATGAAGACCAAGGGTTCGACCCTCCTGAAGAATACCTCCAAATGCTACCAAATCCACCAAGAGATAGATCCCTCCTGAAATATGAAGCCCAAATAACATGTTTTCCTCCTCCAACTGCTGCAACCCTAAACATGTACAACCCTACTCAAACCCTAGATAGGACCAACAATTCGGCCTCGATGAATGAGGCCTCCAAACCACCTGAAAATCTCTAGGATGATAGATCGGGCAGTCACAAACCCCTAGGAGAAGTTTCAAGCTCAGATCTGAGCTAGAGCCTCCTAGATCTGAGAATCACTAGATCAGCAAACGTCCTCCTTCCTTCAAAGCCGTCCTAGCCTATAGATAATGATCTAGCCGTAGTAACTCCTCAGGAAAGCCTCCAAACTGATGAGCATGGTCCTGCAAGAAAAACCCTAATGTTGGAATCTCCGAAAGCTCTCTCAATAAGCTGGATCGAATTGTTCCTCAATCAATGGTGCGCCCTTGCTGGAAAAACCCTAACTGGTACGACCCTGTTGTTCTCTTGAATAAATGATGATTGTAGAATGGTGTGGGTGGAGTATTTCATCCCCGAGACCAAGCTTGGAACAAGGTGAGTGGAATCTTTCACCACTAAGTTGTTCTCTAGGGTTTGTAATCTCAAAATCCTCAAAACTGTGTGCTCAAGAGCTCAACAAGAAAAATACAAAATATCCAAGATGAAATGAGAGGTGTGCCCTAGCCTTTATTTTATACCTCCATTCTGTTTTCCTGTTGAGTTAGTTTAACCCCTAGGTTCAACTCCTAACTCAACCTCTAGCGTTCTAATTCTTCATTGAGTTACGTTTTCCCCTTTTTTCCCTTTTTCCTAAGTCAACTTCAAAATATAACATTAGTTTGGTTGACTTTTCCCCATGCTGTGTGAGACTATGGTCTAGTGGGGATGCCTAGACTACTAAGTCTTCCCAGACCTCTTCATCAAGAGGTGAGGGACATTACAGTCTCCCCTGCTAGAAATTGCTTGTCCTCAAGCAATTCCAAACCTGTCTCCCGTACCACTTGTTCATTCTCCCACGTGGCATCCTCAATGGGTAAATCCTCCATTTGATCAAGTACTCTTTGATGCTTCTCTTCCAGGGCTTCTTCTCCCGAACCTCCAGTATCTCCTCCAGAATCAGAACCAATTGCCCCTCTTCGTCTAGAGGTGGCAACACCTCAAGGGCCGTGATGTGTTGGTCGATGGCCCTCTTCAGGCAAGACACATGGAAGACATTATGTATCATGCTGCCATGTGGGAGATCCAGCTCATAAGCTACGACCCCTACCTTCCTGTTGATCCTATAGGGCCCAAGGAAATGTGGTTGTAGCTTCTCTGCTCCGCTTCTTTTTATAAGGTTGGTTCGTGATGAGACCCCCTTTCCTTTGGTCATGCAACCAAAGGTCACTGCCCTGGCATGGTAACCAGATGGTGGAAATGTCATACTGTTAGGTACCCATGAACCTAATAGGTTGGCTTGTGATGAGACCCCCTATCCTCTTGACTAGGTCTTGTTTGTTATTTTCTAGGTCCCTCTTATTTCTTGCTGAGAGGATTTTTATTGCCTTCTCGGGGATCCCTGGGCGAAGCATCTCGAGGTTTAATTTCTAGGATTTTATCTTTTACCAACTGCTTTTACCTTCTGGGCCTTTAGCCCCTTCTTCCCACGAGATAAGATGAAACCCTACAAACAGGTCAATCCAATGCCCGAACAAGGGGAATGGGACAGGTGAGCGGGAGATGAGATGAAATAGTGGTGCTATGATGGGAGCGGATGATGGCTTTTTAGAAATCCCCCAGTGGAAAACCCAGACCTATGGGCACAAGCTTGCTAAGATACCCTGTCAATTTCCCAGAGCATGGTCAAGTGGGCTAATGTAATATCCAAGCAGTTGTTAGAGATAAAAGGAATCAGATGCATATATTTAAAGGTTTTAATGATCAAAAGTGACACATACCATGATACCTGGACCAATTACCTCATGGAGCAAGAGCCTCCTCCGATACAAGACCAAGCTGAAGGTGATGGATGCTGCTGTGCTGACAAGACGAGTTTGATGAAAGAAGAAAAGGATGGGCCATCCAGGGCCATGCTTAGGTCAATATTGCTCTCGATACTCCATGTCTGGGACCTGTGGGCCTCGAGACATCATCTCCTAGTTATCCCTAAAAATCGGGGATAACAGGTCGAAACACCTTACTGTGTTTGTCAATGATCTCCTGAATCTCTGGGGTGTAGTGCACTTTACCCTTTTTGTCCACACGTTCCGAAACCTTGCACTCAGTTGCATATACTATCTCTTCTCTCCTGAAGATGGCCTCCATCCTCTTGGCCGTAACTACCTTGGTTGAGTTGCCTGTCATGCCTCGAAGAACTACCTTTTGTCCACCCTCTTCTGTGAAATACATCTCCATGGTCTTGTAGTTGGTTGTGATAGGCCCCAATGTGTCGAGCCACTATACTCCAAGGATAATATTTGTGTCCGGAAGGTCCATCACATAGTCATCCTATACCAAATCATGCTTCCCTAATGTAAGCTTCCTCCCTGGAATGTACCTGTCGCAAGGCATGGTGCGTTCTCCTGCTACTTCCACCTTGAATCCCTCAAAATCAACCATGGGTATATGCCTCCTTTGTAGTAATGCTGCATCAATGAAGTTGTGAGAGGCTCCCCCATCAATTAAAACAGACACCTTCTGCCCCTGCAAGACCCCTCTCATCCTGAAAGTGTTGTACTTGGGCACCCCACTGATGGATGCCAAGGTGGCTTTCTCCCCTGCCGTGATGTCATGACCTGTAGCTTCCTCATCTATGGTTTCAGTGGTGTCTGCCTCCATGTTCTGGATATGGATGAAATCCTCCTCCTCTTCATTGTCTAAAATCACCTCTATGTAGTGAACCTAGCCACGACCCATGCATTTGTGGGATGGGTCCTGTTATCCATCAAAGTTGCACGAATGTGGACTTCCAGTGAGCCGCCAAAGTTTGAACATCATTTGTTCAAAAATTCAGAGTGTAGAAGTTCAGCCGGTCGTAAAGATCACCCTTTTCTTTACATTTCCATAAAAAATTGTAATAAGAGGTGTTTGCATGATGAACTTGTAAAAGGTCTTAGCCACCTTAAGTCCTAAGCGTGATTTATACTCTGGAGTGTTTTTTTCACTTACTAATTATATTTTTCCGTTTTCAGGCAATTTATAATTTATGAGTTTTTTCACCCAATTCCTCCAGAGCTGGAGTATATGCCCATGGTTAGGCTTGAGCATGGATCTAAGCCTAATGTCTAATGCATATTACCATGCTAAACATCCTCCTAGATTCTTATGGAAATGTATTAAGTCCCCCCTAGGATTTTTTAATTTTTTCAGTTAATTAAAAAATTGCCAGAATTCGGCAATTTTTGATTAAAAAATAAAGATACATTAAAAAAGTGGTATTAGGGGACCAAATAGGCCATGGGGATGCTCATTTTTGGACCTAGAGCACCCATATTACCTAAATACTCACTTGTTTGAGAAAAATTAATGATTTTAATCACTTAAAATTAATTTTACTCTCAAAAACCCCAAAAAAAGTCAAATTAAATCAATAAAAATCAGCAAAGGCAAAATTAAAGGAACATGTGGGGACATGTTTGAGTTGATGTAAAGGCACAAAATTCAAGGTAAGAGTCAAAGGGGACAAACTTGACTTGATTGAGGATGGATTGATTATGGAATATTTGTTTTTGAGCACATGTGCATTAAGAGGTGCGCCCCTCTTGGAGAGGTGGCGCACCCTTGAGGTGGCAGCCCACATCGATGAGAGATGGTGCACCCTCCTTCCTCCAATCCTTTGATTTGACACTTGTTTGATGTGTTGAGAGGTGGCATCCCACTCTCCAACACTTGGCTCACCAGTCCTACCACTTGGTGCGCCCTCCTCTTACTTGGCATGAGCCCTCCTCATTGGGAAGTCCACCCATTTTTGTATAAATAAGAGTGATCTCTCCCATTGTTAGTTAGTTGGAGCTTGGGTTGAGAGGCTTACCATTGTAATACTTTTCATATGTGAATAAAAAGACTTTGGAGGTCAAGAAGG
>SNQJ01S0251112.1:0-12826 GCA_010110895.2 Picea sitchensis | reverse complement strand
CCCATTTATACCTGATTATGATGAGATTGACAGATGACATGATGTGTTACTATTTGATGTAGACAGGTTCTATTGACTTAGTTTCATTGAGTGTGTGGGTTTTTTGACCTTGAGGATGCAGAGGTATCGGTAGAACCCCCTTGGACTCCGGATTGAGTCAAGGAGTGTTCTTTTGGGTTGATATGTTTACTATGATGTTTCATTTGATTCGATGATTTGATGTGACATTTTGACATGATTGTTGATGATGCAGGCTGACGATAGCTTGCCAACCAAACTAACATATGGAGTAAAGGGGCCACACATGATTTGCAGAGAGGTTGAGGGAGAGGGGTAGACAACATCCCTGCCATCGCCTGCTAGCACTCCCCCCGTGGCTCAAATTGTAGGTTAATGATTACCTAGTTCAAGAGGACCCACGATGCCGTGAGGGCTGACTGCGATAGTCGCTCACGATGATTCTAAGGGGCACGCAATAAGGTGGGGGCCTTATTCCTTAGAACCCTTAGTCTCCTACAAGTTCACCTGGTGGAGTGTTGACTCCAGGGGTTCTAAAGATCTACCAATCAGTCCAGTTGGTGAGTGGCACCCTGGGAGCACGTGGTCCATCCTGAAGGGCACGTCGCACAAAAGAAACTCAGTTGGCGAGTGGCACCCGTGGAGCACATGGTGCATCCTGAAGGGCATGTCGCCAAAAGAAATTCAAAACGCGAGTGGCACCCTTGGCGCACGTGGTGCGTCCTGAAGGGCACGTCGCAATAATGTGTTTTAAAGAGTCAACCTATTTAGCCCTAAGTCATCAGCACATGAATAAAAACTTAAGCAATTCCCTTAACTAATCGTCACCTAGCTCAGAATCTAAGCCCTAAGCCTAAGACTTTTCTAGAAGAAAAAGGGGGGGAATTTACTGTGACCTTAACAAATGGAATTTTCAAAAAAAAAAAAAAAAAAACTCTGACCCCTGCCAGCACTCCCCCCGTGGCTCAAATTGTAGGTTAATGATTACCTAGTTCAAGAGGACCCACGATGCCGTGAGGGTTGATCAAGTGATAGTCGCTCACGATGATTCTATGGGCCGCGCAATAAGGCGGGCCTTGTTCTTGTAGAACCCTTTAGTCTCCTACAAGTTCACCTGGTGGAGTGTTGACTCCAGGGGTTCTAAAGATTCACCAATCAGTCTAGCTGGTGAGTGCGGGTAACCTGGGAGCACGTGGTCTATCCCGAAGGGTACGTCGGACAAAAGAAAACCCAGTTGGCGAGTGGCACCCGTGGAGCGAAGGCATCCCAAAGGGCATGTCGCCAAAGAAATTCAAACGCGAGTGGCACCCTTTATGTGCACGTGGTGCGTCCTGAAGGGCACGTCGCAATGTGTTTTAAAGAGTCAACCTATTTAGCCCTAAGTCAGCACTTGAATAAAACCTTAAGTAATTCCCTTAACTAATCGTCACCTAGCCTGTAGAATCTAAGCCCTAAGCCTAAGACTTTCTAGAAGAAAAAGGGGGGAATTTATTGTGACCTTAACAAATGAAATTTTAAAAAAAAAAAAAAAAACTCAGACCATTATCCTCTCCATTATCCATGTTCACCTTATTAACTATCCCTCCATCACCTTGATCTTCTAGTATCCATCTCCTTTTTTTGTCCGGTTCACATTACTAAATCGCCATCCCTCCCCTAATTCCTCATTATTCTTTTATGTAATACATTTACTTTTTCCCATATACATGTTTGCCATCACCCTCTATTATCCTAATATATATATATATATATATATATATATATATATATTAATGGTGAATTTAAATGATGGATAATAATAACTTACTATGATGAAGTGCATGCTTATAAATAGAAAAAAATGAAAAATATATACATATTGCAAGGTAAATGGTGGTATATTCCTAAATCTTAAATTTTTAGAATAATGGAAAATGATAAATGGATCTTCTTTCCGTAAATTATTAATCCCCACCGCCTCTACCATTAATAAAAGTTGCGCATGTAAAAATAAAAGAGAATTATTAATGAGCCACATACAATTTGAGTTTAAAATAAATAAATAAATAAATAAAATAAAATAAAAAGAAAATAAGAAAATAAAAGGGAAAAGGGGAAAACCTAAAAGAAAGAGGATTTAGTCGGTGGACCCGGATAAAAGAAAGGAGGAAGAAAGGGAATTTTTTTCCAACATTGGTATCATATGTCATGCATCTTTTCAGAGACTTGACCGATTTTCAGGGAGTTGGGATTCTCTTTAGATTTGGTGGTAGCTCATCCTTGGAGGCATGCTGAGAAGCTAGACTATCTTCTAGATTTTGTGTGGCCCCTTTTTGGCTCGTGGGGCTAAGGGGGGAGGAGAGTATGCCTAGCATTTGGTTGGGAGGTACCCGTGCGAGTCTCATGGTTGGTGGCAGGGAGAAGGAGTGAAGGAGCACAAGAATCATTTGTCGCTATGACATTGTGCATGTAAACTGGCATTTCTATCTTGTTGTGCATGTTTATGGACTGTAGTTTTAATGGTTATTGTATAATCTGGTAGTTTCCATGGTCATGGTAAAAACTTATTTTATAAAACTAGTTCAATGGCTATCGTTGTCTGGCATTCGAAGTTGTAGTTCCATGGAATGGTTATTAAACTTCATGGCGTTTTTGTGGCGTGGGCAATCATTTCAAAATCGCTCGGACTGCATATTGATGTTATCTTCGAAAGGGACCGTAGTATATTTATTGAATAACCATTGATATTCCATCTCAAATCCAACGCACCGTTATTTGGATGCCGGCGATAAAATCCCCACAAGAATCAGTTTAAACCCGCTTCTAGAAACGAGGACTCGAACCCCAGACGCTTCGATTTATAATTTCATCTGAAGTTTAAACTCAAATTCTTTTATTGTTTACTATTAGAATCCCCATCCCGCTAGTGGGACTAGAGTATGTATGTAAAATGGTTGACAAACTATCCCTGAGATGATGCTAGAATTCCCCGGTTGTGCTTTTTCAATGGTTTTTCCTTTTAGGAAACCAGAAGGAGAACTCGACAACATATTACGGTCCCGGCAAAGGATGGAGGCTATGATCATGAAGTTTAATTTCGTAATCTAGATTGCTAAGTGGTTCCAAAGCAGCACTTTGTTGGGTGTTGGTCAACTCCTGGGGGGTGGAGCGATTCCATCTCTGTTCCAACCCATGCCTTGCCTCGAACCTAAAACTAGATTTCCTTCTACCTTGATTGACTGAACTCAAGAGATGATAGCTATTAAACTCTCAAGTGGTCTTTAAGGAAAACCTCAAGTTAAGGTTTTGTGGCTCCTCACATAATGTAACGACAAGTTTTTTATTCTAAATGTGAATCCTTTTCTCCTGGTATTTTGGAGGAATCCACTTCATCTTCAACAACATGCCTTAATTTAACTCCTAGGATCAACCACCAAGCTCCTCCCTACCGCTGATGGCTACACAGGAAATCTTGGGTTCCTCCCCGCATCTCAACAGACTTCCAACATTTTTGAACCATTGAATTGTTCCTTGATTCACAAAGATACCCTCTACTTAAAAGCAATATTTCCTCTTGTCGGACATGCATGATCTCATTCCTCCACCATTGTTCCATTTTACACTTAGGCAGGCATGATTCATCCGCATCAGATCCCTTCCTTCAAATTTATTTCGGGAATTAAACCTTGTCCGTAGAGCGTAGGTGCATAGGGGAAACACACTGTTTCACAGCTTTTACATTGATTGGTGGGCAGTAAACACTTAAACTTGGCTGGAGTTTTCATAAAACTACGACAACGTCCTTTGATTTGTGTGTCCTTGGAAGAATAAACGGGTGTTGATTTGAGTTTACTAGAGAACCCTCCTTATGCTTAAGTTTAATTGTTTTTAACTAATTGATATATAATTGCAAATATTGCTTTATTAATTATTTTGACTATCAACATCAAGTTACCCTCATTGTAAAAGAATTTTTGTTATATAATGTGACTAAATTGTTCACCTTGGAAAAAGGGAGTGTGCACACCTATCCACGCGTTCTGGGGATAGCTGGCAGGGTGGGGTGGTTGTAATGGGCTGCACCAGATCGTCAGCTGCAGTAAGCCTAAAATCATTCTCCTCTCCCAAAACCACTATATGCCCCATCCCCAATCGCCACCCTTTTTATATGTTGTCTTAATTGTTAGGGTTTAATATTGCCAGGAATGTACGTTCCATTCTTGACAAATTTCTTTCGTCGCATTAATACTAAGGTTTATTGGTCAGAATATATATGTTCATTCGCTCACATTCTTAAGCCTTTTAATATGTAGTTTTAATGATTAGGGTTTTAATATGGTGGTGAATTATTATGGTTACTATGATGGGTTGGTAGCGTGTGGTTAATATTTAACCAAATATTAACCACATACTATTAACCCATCATATTAACCATAATATGATGGGTTAATAATATGTGGATAATATTTGGTTCAATATGGTGGTTAAATTTATGGTCTATATGGTTGTTTAATATTGTGGCGAATATTATAGTTTTAATATATTGGTTCCATTTATCATGTATTATTGGCTTCTAATGTTACTAAGTAAGCTAATATTGGTGTCAATCGTAAGTTTTGAGATATGTAGGTTCAACTATAATGTCGAAGCTGCTATAATGAACTAGATTTCTAATTTTTATGGTGACAATGTATAGTTATTATTATCATTTTAATTGCAATGAGTATGCTTCTTGTTGGCAATGTTATATTGTTTGAATTGAATGTAAATTGATAGGACCCATTAAATAGTAATATTAATATGGTTTTAAGCTATGATTTTAATATTTGCTTAATAGCAAATGGTAATGCTTGTTCGTGGCAATATTAGTGTAGATGGTTTTAATTTGGTAACATTAATGATGATGCCTAAGATGCAGTCGTTAATATTTGTTAAATGAGTGTTTGTGATGATGTTTAGATCGTAATGTTATTATTGGCTTAATTTGAAATGTTAATGATGATGTTGGAATGCAAAGTGAATATTCTTTATATGGAAATGCTAATGATGATGTTTAAATCAACGCTATTATTTGTAAGGTTATCAGTAAATATGGTAATCATTAAGTGGAAAGGAAAGATATGTCGAGATTGTAAATGTTCGAGGGTTTACCATTATGGATTGATCTCAAAGTGCTCATTTATGGTACCAAATCAAAATGCAATGCACTTGTGGTTATTGCTTGTCTCGGAACTAGTGCAAATGACCTTGAACTAAATAATGGGGGTTGAGAATATTGGTTTTTACCTTGGCGATAAGGTCTCCGTAGATTAATAAGAATTAATGGAGGAATTGATCCTAATTGATGTCTGTCCCCAATAGAGTGGGTCATTAGAGTCCCTCCACTTTATGCCTCCAGAGGTCGTGATTGTCCCCGATTTTGTAGTACTTGGTGGTATGGCTTTACGTGGTCTGCTTATGTTGGGAGGGATATAGATATCTTTAGTGGCGGCATATTGTTCGCGGTGTTATTTCTGCATCAAGAATCCAAAGGTTGTATCAAGAGTCCTCGCCCTTTTAAAGTGGTTTCCCACCTTTCATTAATAATCGAGGTGGGCTTACTATAGTTTCGCCTAAGCAAATGGCCGTGAGCCTATCCGACCTTCTTCCGAGCAGGACTAAGATTAAACGCCTCCTTTTCTCGTAAGGCGAATAGTAAACCCGCTAATATGGGATTCTCCCATCCATGGATCAGATCGGGTATTAATAACACCTCTCGTTTCATAAGCTATAGTTCTTTTTGTGCCTTATGTCATTGGTCATTAATGTTTGCAGTTCTTGTTGTGTGCCTTGATATCCTTTCTATGATTTCATGGTTGTGTTCCTGTCACCGCCGTGGTACCATAGAGTCCAAAGGTGTCCGCTTTTCCCACACTCCATCGCTATTACACTTTTAAAAATTCAATTCGCTATCGTGAAAGGGCCAACCTTAAGTAGGTTTTGTTACATGGTCGTGATCCCATTCGACGCCGCTAACTTCTAGCTATTCTCTACTCATTTCGCTGGACATGAGGTGGCGTTTTATTTATACCGTTGTTGATCGAAGTTGATTGCGCGCGTGTAATCACATGGTTAGAGGATCACCAGAGAGGCAGTAATTTTACCAGGTGCGGGGATGAGGCGTGATGCCTCCAGCAGCGTCCACGCCTTAGGGGTCTAACCCACAGGGAGGTGAGCAGGTGCTCAGATAGGAACATATAGTAGTTTTTGATGTTATTGGGATGATGAGATCCTTTCAACAAGATGTCCAGGTTCGACGTACCATTTGACGTAGGACGAGGTACAGTCCCCTGACCGAGGTTACCGCACTAGCCGCCGCCAGTGTAGTATTCACCGTGAAATTTGTAGCACCTCGAAGTTTGCGTTCTGGATACGTACCGCCGAGGGTAATATTGAGACATGGCAATGTTCTTCGCGACTTCATGATTATAATTTCCAACATGAAGGTTCGTGATGGCGCCTTTCAACCTAAGGGGAGCGCCTTTCTATATGGAAGATGCTCCGCCACAAATGCAATAAGCCGTAAAGACGGTCATGGAACTATTCGGTGGAACCTTCAGAGAAATCTTTCGAATTCATTGAACGCCACCAAAGAGTTCACAATGCATTTATTGTGGAGGTCGTGACGGCGGCCCGAAAGTACGTTTTCATACATTTTATGGAGTCGTCTTATGTTCGCGACCTTAACAATACCAGAAGCTCAAAATAATCAGTCCAGAGCCATCTTTAATTCCATGCGGTTAGGATCTTGGATACCAAACCCATTAACGAAGCCGCCCAAAAGGTCAGTCTCATAGATGAGGAGCTTATCAACACGAATTTCAACAGACCAAAGAGGTATGAAAGTTCTCAGTAACGCCATCGGCGTACGCACGACATATGTCTATCACGAGGGGATCCAATGCCACTGGCGACCTCGATGACCGCACCGAAGTGACACCTTATCGAAAGTATCACAGCATCTAAATAACGCCGCCTGTAGAAGTAAAGATTTAGGCCTCATGAAGCGTAACGTAATTGTGGCTCTTTTGCCTGGCACCTTCTACTGAAAATTCGTGACTACCGGGTCAAGAAGGGTGTTGACGGTGGGGAGCCAAACTACCAAGCAGGGATTGTCCCGTGGAAAGGGTTGTGATCGCCCCGACCAGCCGGACCCGCTACTATGGGAGATAAGGGCAAGGCCCATCTGGATCATGCGAGAATAACCACTGTAGAGCACCATTCGACCGTACTTCAGATATAGTACCACACTAACCGTAATCTCTTCAAAGATTTTGATACCCGTGAGCTACCGAATTTCATCAGCCACAAAGGATTAAGGTAAAGGTACCGGCGCATGAGTTTAGTCATGGAGATGGCTTTATGGAGCCAAACGGTTGAGGGAAGGTTATATCGCGGCCTTAACCTAGAGAGTTTTTCATGATTCAACTTGGTACATCAATGCATCTTAGGATCTTGCACAAGTATCGTAAGATGGATTGGTTGGAACGATGAGGCGATTCTCAACCGGCGATCAAACCCGCTGAGTTTAGATGATGAAGGAGCCGTAGACGCAGGATTGTGGAAAGAAACTGTGGAGTTTCTATGTTTCATTTCTTCCTTACAGCTACATAAGAGTATATGCAAGGGGTGCAAACTATATGAGATCCTTGTGTTAAACGAGAAGGGAGTAGCCGAAGGCCTAGAACACCTTCCTTCGTGGTGAAGGAGTTTATGGACGTATTTCCAAAGGAGTTACCTAGATTCCACTGGAGAGGGAATCGGAGTTTACCATAGACCTAAACGAACCCAACCACAGTAAGAACGCCTTTATCTGGCTGTCGACCGAGTCTAAGAGCTGAAAATGCAATCAAGGAGTTGTTGACCCCGTAACGATATGACCTAGTGTGTCATCGGGTGCACCCGCCATTTTCATAATGAAAAGAAGGACATCATGGAGGTTTCTGTAATACCACCGCTAACCAAGGCTATGATCCGTAATCGTGATCCCTTTACCAAGAATCAACAATCTATTCAATCAAATGAAGGGTGCTACAATGTTATCCAAGATCATCGACGGCGATCCAGACATCACCGCCACGGATCAAGGAGGATGACATCAAGACCGGGGCTTCTAAGATGAGATTTGGACATTAAGAGTTTACCGTTTTACCATTTGAACCTAAAAAACCCTGGGTATTCATGAGTTTGATGAATGGTGTTCATGCCAGTACTTGACAAGTTCGGCCCAAGCATTCATTATTGATGATATTTTGATCTACTCTTTGACGACAGAGGAGCATGACGAGAACTTATGCTTGGTACCAATGTTTACGGTGAACACAAATTGTACGGAAGTTGTCCAAATTCTCTTTACCAATCGAGATTCACTACTTAGGGTGATGTCATCTCCTACGAGGGTATCGGGCCGCGGATGTAACCAAGGTTGAGGCTATTATGGGTCAGCCCATACGCAACGTAACGCTGCATGCAATGCTTTAAGCTGCAGTAGGATACCATCGCATGTTTTCATCGGTTTTTCAAGATAGCAACCATCACCTGAACTGCGTAAGAAAACAAGAAGTCGGTTTGACAGAAATGCGCCGAGGCCTTTGAGGCTTTAAAGAGTTGTCGACAACCGCTACCGATACTAAAGGCCCCTACATGCATTTTAATTCGTATGCACTGACCAATCCAAGGAAGGTTTAGGTGGAGTCTTGATGCAGACTGACGAGTGATCGCTACATTTCGAGGGAAGTCGAAGGCATGAGGAGAACTACGCGGACACATGATTTGGAGTTACAATCGAGCAGTTCTGAAGTTTTGGAGAAACTACATTGTTGGATGAAAATTTTGAATTAAAGACTGACCATTATGGAATACAAAACATCTTTACAATAAAGCTTAATTCAACACGCCATGCATAAACGAATTGCTATCAAAATTTCAGGGGAATAATGACTTCGAGATTTCTTGCCATAAAGTGGAACAGGAACTGAGTGGGCGGATGCCTTTGAGTTGAGGCTACGATCTTTTCAATAAGTTACCTTCTTCTGCATTAAATTCCATTGAGATTTCCTCACCTACAAATATGATGATGACTGGTACAAGGATGTCAAGGATTTTACCAGACAAAACACGATGACTGCATTCACGATATGAGGGATAATCTTTGGATAATGATGGGTTATTGAGGTTTGAAAGTCATATTTACGTACTTCCAAATGACAATTTGAGGATGTTGATCCCGAGTGAAGGCCTATAGAGCCATGAGCATGGCTTCCACCGTGAGTTACCGTAAGATGAGGGAAGACCTAAACCATTATTCTTTGAAGGGAATGAAGGTCAATATATCAACTTTTTGGCTAGATGTCTAGAGTGTCCATAGGTAAAGGATGAACATAGACACTCAACAGAATTACTTCAACCATATGCTATCTCGAATCGAAATGGGAGGTTTTTTTTTCGATGGATTTTATTGTTGCACTTCCATTATTTCCATCGATTGTAGTAGTAGACACTCGATCAAGAGTTCTCACTTTATTCCGGTTCATACGACGAAGACCTCGACATAGTGAGAGTTTTCATCAACGATATTTTGAGGCTGCATGGCATACCTAAAAATATTATATCCGATCAAGGATCGGTTTTTACTCTGGACATTTTGACGAAGCTCTAAGAGGCCTGGGAACCCAACTTAATTTTAGTAATCCGTATCACCCGCAGGATCCGATGGGCGCACTCAGAACGAATGAACCAAACCCTTGAAGACATATTGCGCATGTACGTAATGGACCAAAAAGCGCTAGAGGAATTCTTTGCCTGTGAGAGTTCGCTTACAACAACAACAAGCTACTAGAAAGCACCATTAAGATGGCACCTTTTGAGTTTCTTTAAGGGCGACCATGTCGAACGCCTTGAGTTGGGATCGGGTTGAGGATAAGAACCGTGGGACCATAAGCCATCCAAGAAATGGAAGAGCGATGCAAACCATAAGACAAAGGAGAAAAGAAGCACAAGATCTACGTAAGAGTTATGCCGACAGCACCGAGCCCAATCTTCATGTTACACGGCTCAACATTGAGTCTCATGGGTTAAACCGCATAAGAGTTCCGACCAAGTTTGAAAGGAGCCAAAAATCAGAGGTTCGTGGACCTGAGATCAGGAGAGAAAGGGCCCGTGGGCTCACCGGGACTAGCCTCATTCCGATTCTTTGAGGTGTAAGCAACGGCGTTTTTCATGTATCACGGAGATTATATTAGTGATCCCCGCATTACGTGATTGACCTGTTCCTTGGTGGTATGGGTATCGGATGAGGGAGCACCTGGCGATTGAGCCGGGTCCGCATCTTAGGATCAGGCCAGGTTCGCCAGCCACGACGCCGAATCCAGATCAGTCAAGGTTCAGTGGGATGCTTATAGTCCGCACTCTACGAATTCTGAGGACACACACATATGATAGCGCGCAAGCAGCTTCCATTTTTTTGATAGATAGACTTATGATAACTTGATAATTTTATTTCTCAGATTTATACCGAAACTTCAGATCTAAGTTTAGACCAAGAGGTAAGGTGTATGTAACATCCCGCATACCCAGAGCATGAGATTTTGGAGGACACTTGCTTGCAAGTGATCCGGACTTTGCGATGTTGGGCCCATTTATACCTTATATTAAGATGAGATTGGATGATGATGATGTGTTACTATTTGATGGGTGATGCTCCCATTGACTCAGTTTTATTGAGTGTGCGTGGTTTTGACCTGAGGATGCAGAGGCATCAGAGAACTCTGACCCTGGACCGAAGCCGTGGAGTGCTTTGGCTGATATATATGTTTACTATGATGTTTCATTTGATTTGATTAGGATTTGATGTGACATTCCTCGATGATTGTTGGATGATGCAAGTCGACGACATAGCCTGGTCGCACTGACTCACATATGGGAGTAAAAGGCCACATCATACTTAAGAGGTTGAGGGAGGGGTGGGATACCTCACCGCTAGCACTTCCGCCATGGTTCAACCTGTAGGTTAACGATTACCTAGTTCAAGAGGGACCTATTACGATGCCACGAGGGGATGCCGACTTTATAGTTGCTCATGATTATTCTATGCTTAATAAGGTAAGGGACTTATTCCTTAGAACCCCTTAGTCTCCTACAAGTTCACCCGCTGAGGTCAATTCGAGGGGTTATAGAGGTCTACCAACTGGCCCAGCTTGGTGAGTGGTACCCCTGAGCACGTGCACCCTGAAGGGCACGCCACACAAAATAAACACAAGAGGTGAGTGGCACCCTTGGAGCAAATGGTGCATCCTAAAGGGCACGCCACCCAAAAAAGAAATTCAAGAGGCTTAGTAGCACTTTGGTAACGTGGAAAGCACCCTCGGCGGCACGCCTAATAATGTGTTTGAAAGAGTCAACCTATTTAGCCCTAAGTCATCAACACCAGAATAAAACCTTAAGTACTCCCTTAACTAAGGCTACCTAGCTCAATCTAAGCTCCTGCTTCCAAGACTTTCTAGAAAGAAAAAGGGGAATTTATCGCGGATCTTAACAAATGAAATTTTCATAAAAAAAAAAAAACTCTAATTCATTATCCTCTCATTATCCATGTCCACTTTATTAAACTATCCTCCATCACCTTTATCTTTCAAAGAGTATCCATCTCCCTTTACATGTCCAATTCACATTAATAAATCACCATCCCTCCCCTTAAATCCCTCATTATTCTTTTATGTAATACATTTACTTTTCCATATACATGTTGCCATCACCTTAATCTCTTCTACTATCCCATATATATATATATATATATATATATATGGTATATATATATATTAATGGTGAATTTAAACGATGGATAAATGATAACTTACTATGATGAATGCATGTTTGTAAATAGAAAAAAAAAACTTTCATATACCGCAAAAATGAAAATATATATACATACATTATAAGCAAATGGTGACATATTCCTAAATCTTAAATTTTTAGAATAATGAAAATGATAAATGGATCCTCTTTCCGTAAATTATTAATCCCTACCGCCTCTACCATTAATAAAAGTTATGCATGTAACAATAAAAGGGAATTATTAATGACCACACATACTGTTTGAGTTTAAAAAAATAAAATAAAAATAAATAAAAATAAAAAAAAAAATAAAAAGAAAAATAAGAAAATAAAAGGAAAAACGGGGGAAAACCTAAAAGAAACAGGATTTAGGGTTTGAGACTGGATAAAAGAGAGGGAGGGGGGTAAATAAAGGGGATTTTTTTTTCCAGCTATTGGTATTGTTATGCTGTCAGACTAGAGACTGGACTGATTTCTTGTAGGAGTTGGGGATTCTCAACAGACTTGAGTGGTAGCTCAACTTTGGAGGCGAGCTGAGAAGCTAGGATATCGTCTGGGTTGTGTGTGGCCCCTTTGCGGCTCGAGGGGATAAGGGGGAAGGAGAGTACCCCTAGCATTTGGCTGGGAGGTACTGGTGAGTCCTCTATGGTCGGCAAGTAGGAGAAGGAGCGGCGGGAGCACAAGAATCATTTGTTGCAAGCGTTAAGGACACAGGTATGTAAATCTCTGGGCATTTCTATCTTGTTGCGCATGTTTATGGACTGTAGTTTTAATGGTTATTGAATAAACTGGTATTTTCCATGGTCATGGTAAAAACTTATTTTATAAACTTAGTTTCAATGGCTATCGTTGTTCTGGCATTCGTTGTTGTAGTTCCATTGGCTAGTTAATAAACTTCTTGTGGCGTTTTTGTAGATGTATGGGCAATCATTTGTAAAATCGTTCTGGACTGTGTATA
>SNQJ01S0251111.1:0-12826 GCA_010110895.2 Picea sitchensis | reverse complement strand
AGTGAGTGGGGGAGGGGAGTAAATTAAGGAGAGAGAGGGGGGGATAGGGAGATAAGGGGAGGGAGGGAAATAGACAACAAGAGTAGACAAGATATTGAGAGTGAGATGGAGAGATAGAGGGATAGGTTAGAGAGAGAGGGGGGTAGAAAAAGAAGGGGAGAGAGGGAGAGAGATAATAAGAGGAGAAGAGAGGTTGAGAGTGATATGGAGAGAGATGGAGAGGGAGGTAGAATGAGAAAGAGAGAAAGAGGAGAAGAGAGAGAGACTTAGATTGATACTAACAACAAAGAGAGAGAGAGGGGGAGGGAGGGAGGGAGGAGGGATTGAGAGAGAGGGAGAGAGTCAAAGAGGGGGGATATATAGAGGGAGTGGATGCGAGAGTGTAAGGCATGGAAAGACAAGGTCTAGGTCTAGGTCATGCTATAAGTCTAGGTCTATTTCTATGTCTTGACATGTATTACCAAGTCTAGGTCAAGGGAATTTATTTCCTTACCATGCCTTGCCTTGCAATGCACCACTCTTTATCGTGTGCGAGAGTGTGGAAGGGAGAGAGAGGAAGACAAAGAGGGGAGGTAGAGAGTGAGTGTGTTAGACTGTGGGAGGGAGAGAGAGGAATACATAGAGGGGGGATATAAAGTGTGTGTGCGAGAGTGTGGGAGGGAGAGAGAGGAATAAAAAGAGGGGAGGTAGAGAGTGAGTGTGTTAGAGTGTTGGAGGGAGAGAGAGGTAGAAAAAGAGGGTAGGTAGAGAGTTAGTGTGTTAGAGTGTGGGAGGGAGAGAGAGGAAGAAATATAAGGGTGATAGAAATTGTGTGTGTGAGAGTGTGGGAAGGCGAGAGTTGTAGACAAAGAGGGGATGTAGAAAGTGAGTGTGTTATAGTATGGGAGGGAGAGAGAGGAAAACATAGAGGGGGGACAGAAAGTGTGTTTGAAAGAGTGTGTGAGGGAGACAGAGGAAGACAAAGAGGGGAGGTAGAGAGTGAGCGTACTAGAGTCCTGGAGGGATAGAGAGGAATATGTATTGGGGGGGATAGAAAGTGTGTGAGAGAGAGAGTGGGAGGGAATGAGAGAAAGGAATAGAACGGAAGTAGAGAGAGTGTGAGAGGGAGAGAGAGGAATATAGAGAGGAGGGTAGAGAGAGAGGAAAATGTAGGAGAGAAGGGTATATGTAGGAGAGATAGTGGGAGGGAGGTGAGAGAGAGAGGGAGGAAGGGGGGAGATAGAGAGTGTGTGAGAGTGTGAGAGGGGGAAAAAGGAAGAGAAATAGGAGGGTTAGAGAGAGTATGTGAGAGGGAGGGAAAGGGAGACAGAGAGGGGGGGTAGAGAGATGGATAGTGAGAGGAAGAGAAGAGTAAGAAAGAGGGAAAGATAAGGGAAGGACAGGGGGAGAGAGGAGGAGGGAAGGAGGGGGGAGAGAGAGTAGGAGGGAATGAATGGAGGAGAGAGATATGGGGGGTATGGAGGGAGAGGGGGGAGGGAAAGAGAGGGAGGGAGGAGGGAGAGAAATAGATGGAGGGAGAGAGTTGAAGAGGGGGGATATAGAGAGGGAGTGGATGTGAGAGTGTGAGGCATGATGAGGCAAGGTCTAGGTCTAGGTCATGGTCTAATTCTAGGTCTAGGTATTGACATGCCTTTCCAAGTCTAGGTAAATGAAATTTCTTACCTTACAATGCCTTTCATTGCAATATACCACTCTTGCTAGTGTATGAGAGTGTGGGAGGGAGAGAGAGGAGGAGAAAGAGTGGAGGTATAGAGTGAGTGTGTTAGAGTGTGGGAAGGAGAGAGAGGTAGATAAAGTGGGGATGTAGAGACTGAGTTTTTTAGAGTTAGGGAGGGAGAGAGAGGAAGACATAGAGGGGGGATAGAAATTGTGTGTGCGATAGTGTGGGAGGGAGAGACAGGTAGACAAAGAGGGGAGGAAGAGAGTGAGTTTGTTAGAGTGTGGGAGGGAGAGTGAGGAAGACATATAGGGGGGATAGAAAGTGTGTGTGGGATAGTGTGGGAGGGATAGAGAGGAAGACATAGAGGGGGGATAGAAAGTGTGTGTGTAAGAATGTGGGAGGTGTTAGCACATAAACTTGTCAGGGTCTTTTGAGTCTGTGGTTTCTACCTAGGTCTATAATCTTGCATGTTTTTTTCCTGTTTTTTGCAGACCCGATTGTATGTTTTTCCTCTCATCTTATAGTTTTTCTTCTATTTTCCTTCATCCTTTGGATCGACCCATTTTCCTTGTTGGATTTCCTAAGATATATCGGCCCTAAGCCTTCCTATTCTCCCTAAAGTCGTTCATTTCTCTCTTTGCCCCTGTCGTTGATCCTTTGTTTTCTAGGTCCTCAGTCAGTTATCCAAATAGTTTTTCACAGGCCATAGGCGTGAACATTGAGCGCAACACTTAGAGCGGTCTGATATGGACTAAAATCAAGTGAGCAAGCAATATCAATTTTCAACGGTGGAGATCCATCAGATAGATCAGATTGATGGCCATCAGGTGATCGGGATCATGCAGTTGCACCAGGTTTAGCGTCGAACAAAGGTCCAAAGTCGCGAGGTTGATCTTGGTCGTTGGTACCAGAGGGACACGTGGTGCAGGATCAACGTTTCCCTAACTCGCAGGATGGAGCATTCAAAGGGTCGAGTCATGAGGACTCGTGAAACACGAAGTCATGAAATAATCCAGGCCATCCATTCTAGAGCGGCACGTGGCACAAGATCTGAACCATGAAGAAAGTCTTTTGGGAAGGCTCAGGTGAGAAGTGTCGATGGCCCGATGTCTCAAAATGTTGAAATAATTTGGTCCATTCATTTCAAAGGGATGTGTGTCATCCGATCCAAGGGATCACGATTTCGCAACTTGAAGTTTTGAGCACGGAACACATCATGAGTTCACAAAATGTGAAATTGTGACATGCCTAAGAATTGGGCCCACGATGATAGCCCAGGGTCGTATGGAAAGCGAGGCCAAATGAAAATCCAGTGCCTATCAAAGTAGCGGGTGGCTAAAATTGTTCGAGGAGTCGATCCTGGCCGTCGGATTCGAGGAAAATCCAACCATTGATCCAAATTGGCTATTTCGCGGGAGCGAGCATCTAGATTTTTGAAATCAAGGGGAGTGAAAGATCCCGAAATGTGAAATCCCGAGATTTCAAATGGATAAGCACGAGGTCATGGCCCGCGGTCACATGGGGAAAAGGAAAAGGAGCTGCACAAAGAATCAAAGCGCTCAAGTTGTTCACAGAGAAATATCCTCGTGGCCTCAAGGTGCCAGAATTGACTCAAAGGAGTTGTGAGTTTTCCTGGAGCATTCATGGGTGTTAGGCTTCATCCTAATCCCAATGAAGGTATTTAATGAAGTTGGGAATGTGGTTGAAACCTCATTTCACCACATAAATGGAAATCATGGAAAATATGGTTGTGGAGGGCAGACTGTCAGCTAAAAGTTCCCTTTCATGAATTTTCTTGTGAAGCCCATACCGATTTGATCTTACGTATGATAGAAGAATGCAAGTGTAGTATGACAAAAGAAGATGCAGATGACAAGACTTAAATGAAATGACTAGAGTGTGCTTCTGAAGGGAGCAAGTTGTTTTGAGTATAAATACTCATTTTTTATATTTTGTTAAGGTCAATGGTAGAGCTAGGCTCCCGTATTGTATAGTTTTAGTAAAGCCTCTGGTTTCTGGTTATGTATCCATATTTGAGACTTCTTTCTTAATCCAAGTCATCTTTCTTCCTCCATCTTAATATGTGTCTAATATTGAAAGTTCATGATTGAAGAATTCACATGGATGGTTGTGACTGTGTTGTAATGGATGTTTGATTGCAGTGTTGTTATAGTGCTTTCAGTTTCTTGAAGTTCAGAATCCAAGAAGATCTTGTTTTCTAAATTTTTCCTCCTTAGGCTACTGGAAGACCAGATGTCCATAGCGGACCTCTTCACTCTCCTCAAGTTCTCCCCGCTACTCACCACTATACCAACTTACTGACTGAAGTTAAACCAAGACCTCACCTACTTGTGCTTTTCGATCCAGTTTTCTAAGTTAAAACGATACCATCTTGAGTCTGCATCCATTAGACCACCTTTATATTTATTTTTCATGACATAAAAACTAATGGGTATCAAGCTTAGCTCTTCTGCAATCCAAGGGTGACTTCTGGTGCTAACATTTCTGGCATCGTTTCCGGGGAATAAATTGAATATTTTCCCTGGTATTGACAAACAAAGCTTACTAGTTTTGAAGGTGCAGCAGAACTTAGTACATCAAACATTGCAACTGTGCACCTAGCGACTCCACTGTGGTGATTCCATTGATGCAAATCCACTAGTGACTTCATTTTTTTAGATGTGGCTTCTAGAGGCCGACACTCGAGGTCTACTCCACAACTTCCTTTAGCAACACCTGAAGCTGACCAAGAGAAAATTTTCAGAAAGGGAAAGGCCCCTCAAGAAGGTACTTCTGCTGCTAAACCATGTATTTCTGATGATTTTCACTGTCCTACTTTAAAAAATCCGATAGCTGCTTCTCATTCTCCTATTATATTGTATATTAGAGTTTCCCGAATTTTAAAGTTTGGGAGTGTTCCTGTTGATTTTTTTCCTCCGAGTCTAAATTTGGAGGAAGAAATACTTGTCACTCCTCTCTCCCCTGAAGTTGTACCTTGGTATAGACCCCAGAACTAGGAATATTTTCACACTCTAGGTTTTATTACTCCTCCTCCTGTTAGAGTTACTGATTTTGCGGAAAGGGAATCCTCTTTTCCTTCAAGCCCTGTAGCCTTTTCTCCAAATCCTCTATTGTTTCCCTTTCTTCCTAGAAGTTGAGTTCCAGTATCCCCTATTCGAACCCCTTCCTCTCCTAGTTATCCTCCTCCTATCATCCCTATGGAAGGTGCCAACCCTCCTAGGAACATAATTGATGCCATAGTGGCTGCAAGAAATGCCCCTTTAGTCCTACCTCAACTAATGAATTATCTCCCTGCTGGAGATTACCTAAAGTATATTCCCAAGTTGATGGGAGAAGAAGACATAACTGTTGAAGAACACCTTGTTCCCTTCTACAGTTATGCAGACAATATGAATATTGAAAATGAAGACATCTGGATGAGAGTCTTTGTCCAGATCCTTGATGGTGAGGTTAGGAAATGGTTTAGGGGATTGACCCCTAGATCCATTGTTGGGATTGAATCTTTGGATTATGTTTTCTTGAGACAATGGGGGGATAAAAAAGAATTTATATACTATATTATAGAGTTTGGGGCTTTGAATAAAGAGGAGGGATAATCTGTCTTTGACTTCTCCAAAAGATTCAACTAAATGTACAATAAGATCCTTGCTGAGATAAAGCCTATAGAAGCCTTTGCCAAGATTACCTATGCTATTTCTTTTGACAATAATTTATGCCTCCTGTTGAGAGAGAGAAAAACTACTTCCTTATCTCATATCCAAGATGCAACCCTAGAAGTAGAGTCTAATACAGTAAACCGATTCAGAAATAAGGTTAATAGGGACATACCTAGAGGAAGATTTGAAGCCTCCACCTCTGGTTCCTCTACTTCTCCCCCTCAAGTGAATGAAGTAACCAAGTTAATATAATCACTTTCAACTAGGATGGAAAGATTGGAAGTAGAGGGGAAGCAAACATACATAAATCCTAAAAATTTTGATAACAGAGCCAACTTTAGAAGACCAAACAATGCCCCTCAAATACTCCCGAGAGAGCCCAAAAACATAGAGAGACATGATAATAAAATCCAAAAACCTCTCCAAAATAACCTAGTTGTTGATGAAGAAAGGGAGGAAGAAGAGCTTGATCTTGAAATCCGTTGTCTTGGAGACACCTCCCCATTTCCCCATTTGACTCAATCTGCATATGAGGAATCCCTCATGAACAATCAAATAAATGAGCTAAGTAAGGGTGAGAAGGCTAAAAACAGTCCCAATAAATACAATCTCAGTTCCAAGAAGAAAACAGAAGCAAAGAAAATAAAGCTCAAAACCCCTCACTGATACCCAAAGACCCTGTCCTAGAAGTGAGAGAATTTTTGAAGCCCCTTTCCTCCTTTAGCTTTGAGCATGAAATTAAAAAGATCAGGATCCCTATGCCCCTTTCAGAACTAATTAAGCATGAAGATTTCAAAAAATCCCTTTCCAAGATGTTGCAGTCTGAGTCATCCTGCCATTCCACAGACTCAGTAAATCTTCAAGATGAAAAGACAGTAGTTATATTAGGTCCTATGGTAGAAGATAGAGATGATTCATGCCCTCCTTTCTACACATTGTTGAACATACATGATAAGGTGTTGCATAATTGTCTGATGGACTCAAGGGAATCTCATAATCTCATGCCCAAAAATGTCATGGAAGAAATTGGATTAGAAATCACAAAATTCTATCATGATTTATATTCGTTTGATTCAAGGAGAGTGCAATGTCTTGGGGTCATCAAAGATCTGGTTGTGACCTTGTTTCAATTTCCCATGAAGAGTTTGGTCATGGATATCATGGTGGTTGATTTCCCCTCCAAGTTTGGCATGCTCTTGTCAAGATATTGGATAAAAAGACTTGGGGGAACCTTGCAGATGGACCTCACATATGCTACCATTCCAGTGTTCAGAGGGGAGCATAGGAGACTGTACAAAGAATCTCAGTTGGCCTACATCATTAGTGATGAAGCAGACCCCACCAATCACCCTATCTTTTCACTCGACACTGAGTTGGGATCTAGTTTGTTACAACTCACTGATACTCCGGAAGCTTCTCTTGAAATTAGAAAGAAGCCCATTTCTTCTCATGAAATAACCACCCCAACTACTTATGTGTGGAAGATGTTCTTTGAGAGAGGCTCTTCTAGAGAAGGTGTTGGTGTCAGAGTAGTTTTTGTGTCACCTTGTCAAGAGGCTATACCTTTGTCCTACAAACTAGAATTTGAAGCTACCAACATTGTATCAGAGTATGAGGATCTTGTTTGGGGTTTAATGGCTGCGAAAGACATGGTAATTGAAGAGATATTAGTGCTTGGGGATGCTGAGTTGATTTTCTAGCAGATAAAAAATGTTTATCGAGACAAGCACCCTAGGCTAAGGACTTACAAGAATGAGGTGTGGGACCTAATTGACAATTTCTTCTCAGCCTTCAACATTTCATTTATTCCAAGAGAGGAAAATACTATGGCTGATTCTTTGGCCGTCTCAGCGAGCCAGTTTAGGGTCCCACTGCCAGCTAAACTCAGGTATGATGTTGATATTAGATATAGGCACTAGGTACCTAATAATATCAAGCATTAGAAGGTGTTCAAGGATGATCTTGAAATCAAAATATTTCTAGAGTCGGTTGATGAGTTCTCTATAGTACATATTAATCAGGATCATGATGTCGAAGGTGACCATTCCCATGAAATATTTTTGAATAAGATTTCTAATCACCATATTTTTCAACTGCCTAGTAATCATATTCTGAAGGGGCTATTCTAGTTAGAAAGATTTCTCGATGGGAACGATGTGGAAGTAAAGATTAAAGGTCCAACTGAGGATGTTGATGTAGCCGAGTGCAATATTGGTACATAGGAGGATCTAAAGTTATTCAAGTTATCAAGAAACCTATCAAGGGAGCAGAGGGCCGAGTATATTGAGTTATTAAAAGAATTTTTTGATGTGTTTTCTTGGACCTATGAAGACCTCAAGACATAAGACACAATTGTCATTGAGCATAAGATCCCATTGAAAGAGGAGGCCAAACCATTTAGGAAGAACTTAAGATAGATAAATCTTATGTTATTTCCCATCATGGAGAGAGAGGTAAAGAAGTTGTTGGATGCCCAAATCATTGTCCCTTTGAAATATTCTAAATGGGTAGCCAACTTGGTCCCGGTGAGAAAGAAAAACAGAGAGATCAGATTGTGTGTTGATTTCAGGAACCTAAACAGAAGCTCCAACAAGGACAATTACCCTTTGCCAAAGATGGTACACATGTTGCAGAGGGTGACAAGTGTATCCAGGATCTCCATGATTGATGGATTTTCTGGCTACAATCAGATCTCTGTCCTGCCTGAAGATAGAGAAAATATAGCCTTCACCACTCCTTGGGGAACATTCATGTATGCCAAAATTCCCTTTGGATTGATCAACGCAGGAGAAACCTTCCAACGAGCCATGGACATCACATTCATTGGAGAAAGAGATAAATTTTTGGTCATCTATCTGGATGACATTACAGTATTCTCCAAATCTGATAAAGAGCAATGTTGTTATCTAAGGAAAGTGTTCTTGAAATGCAGAAGGTTCGGTCTCTCCCTAAATCCTAAGAAGTTTGTATTTACCATGCAAGAGGGAAAATTGTTGGGGCACATTGTATCAGCTGAGGGGATCAGGATTGATCTGAGCAGGGTAGAAGCTATTCAAACATTATCACTCCCCAGATCCAAGAAAGAAGTTCAGTCCTTCAGGGAAAAATCAATTTTCTGAGAAGGTTTGTTTCAAATTTTGCTGAATTGGTGAAGCATATCACAACCATGCTCAGAAAGGGGAATGAAGTAATATGGATTGTTGAGTCCAGAGGATCCTTCAACCAAATCAAGAGGTAAATGACTTAGGCACCTGTGCTTATCAGTCCTGATTATTCCAAATATTTTCTGATCTTTTCCTTTGCTTCTTTTGATATAGTGGCAGTTGTTTTATTGCAGAAGAATGATGTAGGGCTGGAACAACCTATTTTATTTTTTAGCAGAGAATTGAGGGATGTAGAGATCAAATATGACATCATGGAGAAGCAAGCCTATGCCTTGGTGAAATCTCTTAAAGATTTCAGAGTCTATCTTCTGCATTCAAAAATCATTGCATATGTCCCTTCAACTTCTGTGAAGGACATTCTCATCTAGCCTAACATAGATGGATGAAGGAGAAAGTGGATTTCCAAAATCCTTGAATTTGATTTGGAAATAAAACCCACCAAGATGTTTAAAGGCCATGTTTTAGCCAAGTTGTTGGTTGAATCTAATTGTAAATATTTCAAGGTTAACTTCATCGACACTTTCTCAGAATATCAGCAAGCTGAGTTGTCTAGTAAAAGTTCTCAGGACAACCCTCCTTTGGTAGAATGCACCTGGTATAAAGACATTATATAATTTTTGCAAGATTTGCGACCTCCAGATGGAATGGGGAAAAACAAGGCAAGAGATTTAAATATCAAAGCAATCATATATTGCCTTATTGAACAGGTCTTGTACTGGAAAGACTCATTAGGAGTGCTCTGACGATGTCTAAGCCCACAAGAGGCCCAAAGGATTATATTCAAGTTCCATGACAGCCTATGTGTGGGAAATCACTTCTGGAAAACCACTGCCTACAAAATTCTCAGGGCTAGGTACTACTGGCCTACTCTATTCACTGATGTCTGTGCAAAAATCAGGACTTGTATTAAATGCCATAAATTCACTGGGAAGCAGTAGCTCACGTCTCTGCCATTGAATCTTGTACTAGCTTCAAGACCCTTTTAGCAATGGGGCCTAGACTTTATTGGGAAAATCCATCCTCCTTCAAGTGGTCAACACAGGTTGATTTTAACTGCAACAGATTATTTTACCAAGTGGATATAATTTATCCCCACCAGGAGCGCCTCTCACGAAGTGATCATTGGTTTTCTCGAAGATATTATAGCAAGGTTTGGCTTCCCGAACAGACTTGTTACTAATAATGATGCTTCCTTTAGGGACGAACCATTGATCAAGTTTTGTGAGCAGTTTGGAATTTCATTGATCCACTCTACCCCTTACTATCCACAAGGCAATGGATTGGCAAAGTCCTCTAACAAGAGCCTGATAAAGATCATCAAAATATTGTTAGAGGAAAAAAAGAAAGCATGGGATTCAAAGCTCAAATTTTCTCTGTGGGCTGATAGAGTGACCATAAAGAGGTCCCTGGGCATCTCTCCTTTCCAACTTGTATATGGGACTAAAGCAATATTTCTTTCTTAGCTTACCCTGCCTTGGAGAAATTCTTCCAAGGTTTCCAAGGAGAGCCTGATGACATGATCAGAAGAATTCATCAGCTGGTAGAAGTACAACAGACTAGAGAGCAGGTGATGGGTAGAGCAAATGACTGTCAGCATAATATCAAGTAGGATTTTGACAAGAAAGGAGTTAAAGAGGATTTCCAGCTAGGAGATCTAGTAATAAAATGGGATGCACCCAGACAGGACAAGGGCAAGCATGGTAATTTTGAAGCCCTTTGGATAGGTCCCTTCAATATTTATGAAGCGTTTCCAAACAACACTTACAGGTTGCAGAATTTGGAGGGAGACAAAGCTTTTGGTGGCCCTGTAAATGGGCACTTCCTAAAAAATTTTTTTGTTTAAAGCTGCAATCGACGTCCCACCATTGTAAATACAATTTTTGTTTTACGTTTATTTTGTTTTTGATAGGAGACTCCACAACCCAACACTAAGGAACTAAAGTCGCGGAAAGAGTTCTTAGAGCCTCGCAGGGAGGACTCTATCCCCCATGGAGCCAATGTTAGCACATAAACTTGTCAGGGTATTTTGAGTCTGTGGTTTCTACCTAGGTCTGTAATCTCACCTGTTTTTTTCCTCTTTTTTGCAGACCCGATCGTATGTTTTTCCTCTCGGCTTATAGTTTTTCTTCTATTTGTCTTCATCCTTTAGATCGACTCATTTTACTTGTTGGATTTCTTGAGAGATATTGGCCCTAAGCCTTCCTTTTCTCCTGAAAGTCCAACATTTCTCTCTTTGCCCCTATGGCTAATCCTTTATTTTCCGAGTCCTCAATCATTTATCCAAATAGTTGTTTACAGGCCACAATCGTGAACACCGAGCACAACACTTAGAGCGGTTTGATATGGACTCAAATCAAGCGAGCGAGAAAGAACAATTTTCAATGGCAGAGATCCATCAGATATATCAGATCAACGACCATTGAGTGATTGAGATCATGTAGTTGCACCAGGTTTAGCATCAAACAGAGGTTCAAAGTCGCAAGGCTGATATTGGTCATTGGTACTGGAGGGGAACGTGGCACATGATTAGTGTTTTTCTGACTCGTAGGATGGAGCAGTCTAAGGCCCGAGTCATGAGGACTCATGAAACGTGAAGTCACAAAATAATTTGGGTCATCCATTCTAGAGCGGCACATGCCGTAGGATCTAAACCATAGAAAAATTCATTTGGGAAGGTTGAGGTGAGAAGTGTCGATGGCTCGAGGTCTCGAAACGCAGAAATAATCTGGGCTATTCATTTTAAAGGGATGCGTGTCATCTGATCCAAGGGATCGTGATTTCGCGACTCAGAGTTTTGAGCACATAACACATCATGAGTTCACAAAATGCGAAATTGCGATGCGCCTAAGAATTGGGCCCATGATCACAGCCCAGGGTTGTATGGAAAGCGAGGTCAAATGAAAATCGGTCACCTGTCAAAGAAGCGATCGACTGAAATTGTTCACAGAGCTAATCCTAGCCGTCAGATTCGAGGAAAATCCAACCGTTGATACAAATAGGCCATTTCACAGGAGCGAGCATTGGGATTTTTGAAATCAAGGGTAGTGAAAGCTCATGAAATGTGAAATCCTAAGATTTCATATGGATAATCATGAGGTAATGGCCCGTGGTCACATGGGGCAAAGGAAAAGGATATGCACAAAGAATCAAAGCACTCGAGGTTGTCACATAGAAAGATCTGTGTGGCCTCAAGGCGCCAGAATTGACTCGAAGGAGTTGTGAGTTTGCCTGGAGCATTCATGGGTGTCAGGCTTCGTCCTGATCCCAATGAAGGTAGTTAATGAATTTGGGAAGGTGGTTGAAACCCCGTTTCACCACATAAATTGAAAGCATGGAAAATCTAGCCATGGAGGGCAAACTGTCAGCCGAAAATTCCCTGTCATGAATTTTCTTGTGAAGCCCATATCGATCCGATCTTGCGTATGACAAAAGAATGAAAGTGCATTCTGACAGAAGAAGATGCAGAAAGTAAGCTTGAAATGCAATGACTAGAGTGTGATTCTGAAGGGAGCAAGTTGTTTTGAGTATAAATACTCAGTTTTGATCTTTTGTTAAGGTCAATTGTAGATCTAGGCTCACGTATTGTAAAGCTTTAGTAAAGCCTTTGGTTTCTGGTTATGTATCTATATTTGAGACTTCTTTCTTAATCCAATTCATATTTCTTCCTCCATATTAATATGCACCTGATACTGAAATTTCATGATTGAAGGATTCACATGAATGGTTGTGACTTTGTTGTAATGGATGTTTGATTGCAGTGTTGTTATAGCGTTTTCAGTTTCTTGAAGTTTTGAATCCAAGAAGATCTTGTTTTCTAAATTTTGCCTCCTTAGGCTATGGGAATACTAGATGTCCATAGAAGACCTCTTCACTCTCCTCAAGTTATTCCCCCTACTCACCACTATACCAACTTACTAACTGTAGTTAAACCAAGACCTCACCTGCTTATGCTTTCCGATCTAGTTTTCTGAGTTAAAATAATAACATCCTGAGTCTGCATCCATTAGATCGCCTTTATATTTATTTTTCATGACATACAAACTGATGGGTATCACGCTTACCTCTACTGCAATTCAGGGGTGACTTCTGGTGCTAACAGGAGGGAGTGAGAGAAAATCATGGAAGGGAAGTATAGAGAGTGTGTGATAGTGTGAGATGGAGAGAGACGAATATAGAGAGGGGAGTAGATAGAGAGGTAAATGTAGGAGAGAGGGGTAGATGTAGGAAAGAGGGGTAGATGTAGGAGAGATAGAGGAGAGACAGTGGGAGGTAGGGGTACAGAGAGAGGGAGGAGGGGGGTGAGAGAGAATGTGCATTAGAGTGTG
>SNQJ01S0251109.1:11387-24036 GCA_010110895.2 Picea sitchensis | reverse complement strand
CTTGGGTTACAGCAAGAACATTCATCACCCTACTACCCCCAAGAAAATGGGCAGGTGGAAGCCGTAAACAAAACTCTTAAGACTATTTTACAGCAAACTATCAACTCAGCCAAGTCAAATTGGCATTTGATGTTATACTCGGCATTATGGGCTTACCGAACATCTATTAAGACTGCAACCAAATTTTCACCTTTTCAACTCGTTTACGGGTTGGAGGCAGTCTTGCCCATCGAATGTCAGATTCCGTCTCTAAAGTTGGCAGTCCAATTATTGCCCGACACTCCTCCACTTGAGGAACGGTTAGTATACCTTGAGCAGCATCGTGATGTGGCCCTGGCCAACGATGCTCACAAACATAAGGTCAAGTGTCAGTATGATAGGTCCATTCATCCTCATGTTTTCTCTGAAGGCGACCTTGTCCTGGTCTACGACCAAGATAAGGACCCCCTGGGGGCAGGAAAATTCAAACCCATGTGGTTCTGACCCTTCATCATAAAAGAGGATTTAAAAAAGGGCGCTTATCGTCTGGTTGATTTTCAAGGGAATGCTTTGGCGGAGCCTAGAAATGGGCTCTACCTCAAGAAGTATTACTCATAGGCAGGTCACTGTGGGTAACTTTTTGTAACATATGTATATTATTTTTACTATTACTTTTTAATTTCTTTTAGTGTTATGGACGTGTCGTTGATATTATTTTTCGTCACTGTGGCAGATGTCAAGTGATTCTGAGGTGTTCGTTGGATATGCATACGGTGCTAGTCGGCACACTCAGAGGCTTGCCTCCGCAGCTTGGGTAATATTCACACCTCAAGGCCAGTTGTTATCTTCTGGAGGCATATGCTTAGGTGACACCACAAATAATGTCGCTGAGTATAGTGCAGTTATTGAATTGCTTCGTGACGCTTTGTCACTGGGTATCTCTCATCTCCGGGTCTATCTCGACGCTCAACTGGTTGTGTCTCAGTTAAATAGAGTGTGTAGGGTTCATGATCCAACTTTACACTGACGATTCCTTAGGGTACGTCTCTTAGAATGAAACTTTGATTATATTACATATTTTCATGTTCCTGGGAGATTAAACCAAGTTACAGATACTCTAGCTAATAAAATTTTAGATTGGCATCTTGCACACATATGAAAGAACATTAACATAAGCATGTAAATACATTATTTGTACACATGATCCATAAGACACAAAAGACCAAAAAAACATATATAATATCATAAAGTAACCATAGTACATAGATGGACACAAGCGCCTCAAAAATAGGACTAGTAACGAGTCACAAGGCTTATGCCCTCAAAAAATATATACAAGTAGTGCTCGTGGCACGTAAAATGTCTAAATAGGTTCAGGGCCTATGGGCCATGTTATACTGGTCCATAGCATGGGCTAAACGCCTAAACAATCGGACCCACGTCCGAGGTGCCCCCACTACATGAGGTTGCATGGATGGTGGCAGGTCCTCAATCTATGCCATCGGGATTATGTGAGTGAGTGCGGTAAAGTTCCACTCAACTCATCTAAGTACCCTCTCAGCCTCCCCGGCTGGGAGGTCTCCTGCTACTGTTGGTCCCCCGGCAACGGTGGCTGCGGCCCCTGGCCGAGGATGACGCATGTTCCTTGCATAATCGGCAGGTTGCACTGGTCCCACATCTGCATGCAACAAACATATATCCGTCAAATACTCTGGCATATAAAAAAAATGATGATATATAACAAAAATGACATAAAAATTACATATACAACAAAAAAAACTACAAAGGTGGAGACTTACCCATCTCCCCTCGCTCCTCACCAGGAGGTACTGGTATCTCCGGGTCTCTCGAAAAATCAATCTCTGCATAGGGGTAGTCCTCTATAATCAGGATCTGTCGTGACAGCCATGCAAAAAAGTCATCATCGAAGGACACATTGGTCCTTCCACCACCCTATTGCGGCAGTA
Source organism: Picea sitchensis (assembly GCA_010110895.2). NCBI lineage: Eukaryota > Viridiplantae > Streptophyta > Pinopsida > Pinales > Pinaceae > Picea > Picea sitchensis. The sequence goes on along the minus strand of SNQJ01S0251109.1, from coordinate 22,090 downwards.
ATATTTCCCATCTACACACAGCAGGAAAAGAGGCATGATGTCCTCGTACCACTACCCAAGGACTAAAACTTGGAACTCTCTCGAAAAAGAACGAACACAAAATAGTCCCGAACCCAAAGTTCCTCTATGTCCGTTGACGGCAATCTGTCAATTGCCTCTTCATACACTCCAGCAGTGTAGTACTCCAGTCGAAAATTTGTGCATTCAAGCACTGGGTAGCACAGTTCATCTGTGTGCGAGACGCCTGATGCAAGGTCGTTGAACAGGTAATCCGCCCAATGAGCAATAATATCGCTTGTAGTGATAGGTTAGTGATCTTGCTTATAGGCACCTGGGAGCTCAAACGGTTTGTCCCAGCCTCACAATACAGGGCTATCAGTTCTGCTATGTTATGTGGCCCTGACGGAAACTTCCTGAAGTTGACTAGTTCCCCTCTCCTTGAGAGGCCAGTCAAAAAGTAGATATCCTCGGTAGTGGGCACCAGTGATTGCCCCTCTAGCATGAAAGCCTCTGCATCAAGGTGCCAATAGTCAACCAAGGCATTCAGTAACCTCGGTTGCACCTGCATAAATGGACATAGGAATAACTTTAACAAACCACATTGCATTAACGTGGCCACAGCATTCAGATCTCCCGCAACCAACTCACTAACTTCTTCATGCCCCCTTTCCCTCCAGTGGACATACATCCTGCCAAAGCAACAAGGTCCAGGAGGGTGAGTGAGTGCTTTTTGATTTTTTGTCTATAAAGGGAGGTCCACACGTGTTGTCTAGGTGACAGTCGCATGTACACGTGGGTAGGTTTTATTCTTCCTGAGTGTACACGTGGCCTGTCCAAAGACAGCCCACGTGGACCTAGGGCCAACCTTTTAAAGGTCGACGCCCACAGAAAAAATGAAATGCAAAGAAAAAATAAGGAATTGAATAGCTAGATAGGGGAGTTTGTACTTACTTGGTCCAAACAAAAGTTCATTTCTTCCACTGCAGCTCCTGGAATCACCGCTTTTATCAAAGGGGGTCTTTTGGCTCCAGAGTCAATTTCCAAATCAGCAATGGTGATAATGAGCTACCAGCTTCTATTTATAGACTTTGCGGCCTCTTTTTGTCACTTTTTTGGCCTCCCTATCATTTTCTTTATACCAAAAACCATTTAGAGTGATTCAGGAGTTGCATCGGAGGGATTTGATCGGGTTTTGGGACAATTTTTGGGAGTTTTGAGTACTTTTCGACGGTCCATGAAAAATTTTTGGACAATCAACTTGAACATATAGGTTAGGTTTCTACCCTAATTTTTGTATCTCGTTGTCTTTTTCCTTTACCATAGGATTGATCCCATCAGGTTGTGACATGGAACCATCATCTCTTCTTTAGAAGTGTCGCAACTTGGTGGTAGAGCTTACCGGAACATGAAATCCCTAGGTAGATCCTGGTTGCATTATGGTATTCATGCTGCCCCAAAAAAACATTGTTGGCTTGGGAGTCCTTATAGTTCCTGAATATGAGTTTGAGCCTCATTTGCATGATTCTTCTTCGTTCTTGACCTCACCCTCAGGACTCCCAAAAAATAACGGGTCTTCTTTTAAGCCCTTTTCAGACCCTCTAAATATGAAAAGATTGTCGAGCGATCTTTTGGCCTTTCACGCTCGTTAAACTGAAATTTGAAGTCATGTCTGTCCGGCAGTAGTTTACCCCTTTTTTGGTCTGGACAGTCAACTGTACGAACAAAGGTATACTCTATGGAACTTCAGCTCTATAGAAGAGTACTCTCAGGTATAATTTTATCCCTTTTTCGGGCCTGAGGGACTAAACTTACGAAGAAGGAACCCCCATGGAGTCCATAGTTAAGCTCTTTTCAGAATCCCTAAAATTGAAAATATCGTCGAGTGACCTTATTCTTTCACACTCATTAAACTGGTCTAGAAGAACATTCTTGACTAAGTCCATAGTTAAGCTTTTTTCAAATTCCTTAAAAATGAAAAAATGGCCGAGTGATCTTGTCCTTGTCACACTCGTTAAAATGGTTTTGAATAGACATCTTGTTGGTGCTAGTTTACCCCTTTTTCGAACCAACTAGACTATCTTCGAAAAAGGTACCCCAATGGAGTCTCCTTTTATGTTTTTTCAGACTCTCTAAATATGAAAAACCACCGAGCTTACCTTCTTTGGGCTCGTCAAACTTACATTGAAGGACGTTACCATTGTGTGTTTTGTTAACCGTGTTTGCATATCTTGTACGCCAGCCTTGTAACCGTTTGCTTCTGTGTTTTAACACCCTTGGCCCCCGGAGGATTTTTTCGGAGTATCACTATACTAGAACATCAGTCTTGTCCTTGTGCCTTGAACTTGTATGTTTGCAATACTCATTCCTCCATTGTAACGTAACATTCCTTTATTCTTTTTTCCAAAATTGTTGAAAAAGACAAAAAAAATCAAATATACCCCAAAAAGAGGAAGGGAAAAGTGTTTTCTTTATTGGCAGCATAATGAGTTGCCCTTGGATAAAGCACATATGTTTTTTTGTTCATCAAAATATGGGATGTAATACGACCTTAGGAAGCTATTCTCTCTATATCGAGTTGTGTCCTCCGTCGTTTGGTTATCCTTCCAAACATATGGAGAGTTTGTGTTGCCTCCTGCTTCATAGACTTATGATCAATGCCATGCTGCCTGAGTCTCATCATTTATCGTGCTAGTGTCCAAGGGAAGTTTGTCACCAAGCCTGAGTCAGCCCCTCTACAATTTGTCTCTTACCCTCATGCCCGGCCATCATGAATGTCCAATTAAGTTCTTGTTTGAAATCAATGAAGCCTTCAGTCCGATCATCAAGATTATCTAGTCCATGACCGACGAGTCGCCGAAGACCTCTGGGTAGTGCATTCTGCACTCATATTACGCTCCTACCCGAGTATTGAATATTTCGAAGTTGTTGCTCGAGCTCTGAAGATCTCATCTCCAGCCATCAGGCCGTATCAGCTTCTAGAAGATGGATACTCTATATGTATATATTTTTGATTTCGAGATGTAGCTCCGCTGTGTATTGTTCATGACTACTCTTTATATAGTAACATGACATGGATCTACAGTGTATTTGATTGGTAGCCATGATTCTATTTTATTCTGAGCATGGGTATGCCCACCTCGGTGAGACATTTGTTATTTTTGCAGACGGCACCTCTCGGTTCATGATCCTTGGGCTCAATCGTTCGGCACATCAGTAAAGATTGGTAATGTATTTCGGCCATCAGATGCTCTTCTGACCTCACAAATTAGGGGGCATCTGTTATAACCCTAAATTTCACCATACATGCTTACCTGGCATTAGGCTATCTCAGATCCCTTCTTTACCAAAGCACTGCTAAACAACTCTTTAAAAATCCTCTTTTATAAAGTCCCACGCACCCTACTCCACTATTGCACACGTGTACACGCTAGCTGACCTCAAACAGCCCACTTGGACCGACAAAAGCATGAAAAAAGGAAAGTTGCTGATGGAACACAAAAGCTATGGGTGAGTTAACTAAAACTCCTGACCATGCATGGCTGAGGTTTCATCCAAATACCTAGCTCCTTCTAGCTTATTAACGAAGGGGTAGGGGTCCCATTTGGAAGGACGAAAAATATAGCAAAGAAACTCTGCCCATTTGCGTATTCCCATTGTCCCAACCCTTTAGCCTTCCTTGGGCCAAAGGAGATACAAAGCAAAGCAGTTGGAGGACAGTCGAAGAGGAGCCCAGGATCAAGGACTCTGAAATTACTTGCTAAAACATCCAAAGAATTAGCCATGGTGTTATCCTCTCTTGGAATAAATGAGATATTGAAAGCTAAGAAAAAATTGTCAACAAGATCCCAAACTTCATTTCTATAAGTTCTTAGCCTAGGGTGCTTAGCTTGATATAGATTTTTGATTTGATGGACAATTAATTCAGCATCCCCAAACACTGATATCTCTTCAATCCCCATGTATGTTGCAGCCCTGAAACCCAAAACAAGAGCATCATACTCTGCCACATTGTTGGTAGTTTCAAATTCTAGCGTGTAGGACAAAGATATGCTCTCTTGAGTAGGTGAAACAAAAACTACTCTAGTACCAGCACCTTCCTTAGAAGAGGCTCCATCAAAGAACATATTCCAAACAGAGGTAGTTGGAGGAGACTCTTCACAAAAAGTAATGGATTGTTTTCTGATCAAAAGAAGAGGTTCAGGAGCATCAGTGAGTTGCAATATACTAGATCCCAAATCAGTATCATGTGAAAAAATAGGATGGTTAGTGGGGTCTTCTTCATCATTGATGTTGTAGGCCAAATGAGCTTCCCTGTAAAGCCTTATATGCTCCCCCCCAAACACAGGAATGGTGGCATATGTCAAGTCCATCTGCAAGGTTCCACCTGGTATTTTTACCCAAGATATTTACAAGAGCATACCAAACTTAGGGAGGGCATCAGCCACCATAATATCCATGACCACACTCTTCATGGGAAACTGAAACAAGGTCACAACCAGATCTTTGATGACCCCAAGACACTTCACTTTCCTAGAGTCAAAATAATACAAGTCATGGTAAGTTTTTGTAATTTCTAATCCAAATTCATCCACAACTGTTTTTGGCATGAGATTGTGAGATGCCCCTGATTCCATCAAGCAGTTATGTAGCACCTTATCATGAATGTTCAGTGATGTAGGGGATGAATCATCTCTATATTCTACCAAAGGTCCTAAGATGACTATTGGATTTTCATCTTGAAGGTTGATTGAATCAGTGGAATTGGAGGAGAGTTTGGGCTGCAACATTTTGGAAAGATATCCTTTAAATTCTTCATTTCTTATCAGCTCCAAAAAAGGTACATGGATTTTAATTTTTTGAATCTCACTTTCAAAGATGAAGGAAGATGGAGATTTTAGAATCTCTTTGACTTCTGGGGTAGGGTTATTGATCAAATCTTGAGGGAGTTATACATATTTTGCTTGCTGCCAACTGCCACAGTGTTGGCAGAATTTTATGTTTTAGTGGGATGATCAAGAGTATCATTATTTTCCTCTTTCTTTTTGGATCTCAGATTATATCTATTAGGATTTTCTTTTTCCTTCTCTCCCTTACTCAATTCATTTATTTGATTATCCATTAAGGATTCCTCATATGCAGATTGGGTCAAGTGAGGGGATGAAGAGGTGTCACCTAGGCAATGGATCTCAGGATCAGTTTCTTCATCCTCTCCTTCTTCATTAGCAACAAGGTTGTTTTGTAAAGGAGTTTAGACCTTTTGATCATCCCTATCTCTGTTTCTTGGATTTCTTGGAAGGATCTGAGGAGCATTATTTGGTCTTCTGAAGTTACCTTTGTTATCATCATTTTGTGTGTTCCTATAGGTCTATTTTCCTTCAAGTTTTAGCTTCTCCATCTCGACAGAAAGTGATTTTACTAATTTGGTAAGTTCATCAACTTGAGGATGGACAATAGAGGAATCATAGGTTAAGGCTTCAGATTTATTTTTTCTCTTGTCCCTATCAGATTTTCCGCTAAGTTTTTCAGATGCCACTATGTTAGATTCTACCTCCAAGGCTTCATCTTGCATATGAGCTAAGGATGCAGATCTTCTTTCTCTCAGTAGAAGGTAAAACTCAGGGTCAAAATCACTGGCATAGGTGATCTTAGCAGAGGTTTTTGTAGGCTTTATTTCAGCAAGGATCTTATTGTACATTTTATTGAACCTCTTGGAGAAGTCAGAGACAAATTCTCTTTCTTTCCTCTTTAGGGATCCAAATTCAGTGATATAATACAAAAAATATGTTTTATCCCCCCACTGTCTCAAGAAAGCATCATCTAAAGCTTCAATCCCAGCAATGGATCCAGGAGTCAAACCCCTAAACCATTTCCTAGCCTCACCATGAAGGCTTTGGACAAAGACTCTCATCCACAGATCCTCATTCTCACTATTTAGATTGCCTGCATAACTATAGAAGGAAGCAAGGTGATCTTCAGCAGTTATGTCTTCTTCTCCTGTGAATTTGGGCATGTATTTTAAGTAATCTCCAGTAGGGAGAGAATTCATAAGCTGAGGTAAGACAAGAGGTGCATACCTAATAGCCATTATGGCATCCATCCTATTTCTAGGAACATTAGTAGCTGCCATTGTATTTTGGACTGTAGGAGAGCAAGGAGGAGAAGAAAATTTGACTGTGTGCAACTTAGGAGAAAAAGGAATGTAGAAAGGAGGGATTTCAATTTTCACAGCAAAAGGTTGAGTCTTGGAAGAAGATGGTATAGGCCACAAGGGAGTTGAGGTTTTCTCTTCTTTAGCTACAAAAATTTTAATAGGAGGAGGAGTAGCAAAGCCTAAGGTAGGAACCACTTCACAATATCCAGAGAGGCAAGGATTTCAAAATTTTCTTCTTTCAATTCAAGGTCAAAAGAGGAGTATTCAACAGGAAAAAATTTCAAAATCCAAATTCTTAGATACTTCAGTAGAAGTTAAAGGAGGATTACTTGATATAACAACTGGTGTATAAAGAATGGAATCAGGCAACTGACCATAAGTACTTGATACAGCAGCAGAAAAAATTTCTTGAGAAGTTTTTCCCTTCTTGATTATCTTCTCTGGGTCAACTTCAGGTGAAGCCAAAGGTAGTTTTGGACTTGACCTCGTGTGTCTGCCTTTAGGAGCCACAGCTGAAACAATGCAGTCGTCAGGTGAAAGTTGCAATCTTCATTGTACTGAGTTCTAATGCACCTTCGAAATCAGTAATCTTTGTCGTTCAAACCCAGGGAAATGTCTTCAACTCATTCCCCAACAAAGGTGCCAAGAATGTTAGCACTAGGAATCACCCTCATATTGTAGAGAGGATAAGCCTAGTACCCATCAAATTATATGTAAATGTAAACCAGTATACTCAGGATAATAATGTTCTAACTCGGAAATCTGGGCTATCATGCACAAGCAATTGAGGTCTTGATCAACTTCACTCAGTGAGTGGGAGTAAAAGTGAATAGAAGGAAGACTTTGGTAAGGGAAATGTAGAGGTCTGTTATTGACACCAGGTCTTCAAGCAGCCTAAGGAGGAAAAACTCAAACACAAGATCTTCTTGAATTCAAAGTTTAAGGAACACTGAAGAATATCATAACAGTACTATAATCAAACATTCATCATAATAAAGCTATAACAATCTCATGTGAATCATTCAATCATGAATACTTTAGTATAAGAGGCAATAATATGGAATAAGAGAAACTGACTTATATTAATAAAAAATTCTCAAGTCAAGTACATAACTAGATAACCAATATGCTTCATCAAAATATTACAATAAGGGAGCCCAACTCAACCATCCGAACCTTCTAAATCATTTGGAATATCTATTTATAACAAAAAAGGGAAGGCAATAGCTAGAGGTGTGAGCTGGCCTTCCTCCCGTAGGATTCTCCAAATCAGTTATTCAATCTAACAGTTGTGCTAATAACTATGCTATCAAAAAGGAAACATGTTGGCAACTAATCGAACAAACTTTTCACTGACATGTCTTCATTGATGTGCATCCCTTTCCATGCCAAGTGTCCTGCAGAGGTTGTAAGTTTTCATCATGTCGCCACCTATGATATTATCCCTTCTCCACATCATCATCCACACACCAGAGTGATAAACTCGAACCCCTTGATTCTAGGTACCAGTTGGTAGCGTCATTCAGTAGCGCGCAGGGTAGTGAGTTTTTGTAGCGCCCTTGCAAAATACTCTACACATTTCGTAGTGCAGATCCAAAATAGGCCTATGGAATATTGAGCTTGTATATCTCTATGTGTAATTTGGTAGCGCCACACTAAAGCGGTCCTGCAAAATTCATAGTGCATGTCATCAAAATGAATTTGGTAGCGCCATTGTAATATATCCCTGCGAATTTGGTAGTGTCGAGCTTGCACAGCTTAGGAGATTTGGTAGCATTCCTATGGAATTCTTAGTGCCATCGTTAAGTTCATTCTTAGGACATTTGGTAGCATTGTAGATAGAAAACTAGCAGGACATGCTAAAATGGATGATTTCGTAGAGCCATAGCACTACGAAATGTTTGTGCTCTTTTTGTGTATGGAGATTAATCTTTTGAAAAGCAAAAAAAACTTGAGCTGATAGGTTAGGATCCTGTAAATGCCTGTATAAGTTGAAAAATTAATACATCCTTGATCAATTACTCTTTAAAAAAGAGACCACTCTCAAAAATGAAGATTATACCCCCAAAATATTTCATCAACCTAGCACTCCTTGTGGAAGGAGGACTTCCTTCTAGCACAACAACATGCTTTCCTTTTGTAGTGACAGGATTCTTAACTGTAGGTGTGCTTTTCTTCACTATTGGTTCCTCTTTTTCAATGGCAGCTTCAACCAGCACATTCAAATTCCTCTGGGCCACTTCATCCTTGAAGTGTTGCAATTATGCCTTGAGTTTTCTGTTCTGAGACTAAAAGTCTATGTTTTGCCTAAAGAGGTTCTTGAGTTGCTTATGGAGAGGAAGAGCTCTTCTAGCTGCAAATATTTCCAAATCAAGAGTGTTGTTGTAATTATCCATGAGCTCCTTCATTATAATCCTTTCATATAAACCCTTTGATTTCAAGCAAGCAACCTCCTTCCTAGCCTCCTTGAGTTGTCTAATCAATATTTTGAAGGTGTGATTGCTAGGTGGAGTGTTAATGTTGATAATATCAACATGCTTCTTTATGGATTCACCTTCATCTTTATGTTTCACAGGGGCTATGTCTACCACCTCAATAGGCTTCTCAATGCCTTTGCCATTATCTCTTTTTTTCTTAAGAATAGAAACCTTTGGTAGGACTTGTGCTTCAACAACCTCCTTGAGAGTTGATGTTGTGAAAGGCTTTCTGACTTTTGTGCTAGTTGTTGAGGGAGATGAAGAGAAATGCAATTTCCTTCCTTTCTTGGTTGTGGCTTTAGTGGAGGAAGGGCCTCTTCCAATTCTGGTGCAGGAGGAGGTGAGAAGTCTCTCTGTGGAGAATGATAATCTTCCCTCTCTATTTCTTCAACTTCCTTAATAACCTCTTTGTCTTGAGTAATTGATTTACTCTTTCTTTTCTTGCTTGTTCCTGCTAGAGCATCACTAGTAGATGGCAAAGGAATTTTGATATTTGACTGAGGATTTGAAGGTGTGTCCAACTTCATGTGAGCAGAAACAATGAATTTCTCCCAGGGAATGTTCCTCTTCTTCAATTCTTCCATTACCAACATTCTGATCAATCCATAGTGAAAGACACTAGTGTCCATAGCCTTGGATTTGGCTTGGACTATGTCATACATTTTTCCCATGCTCCTCAACAAGTGGAAAGGGATATTCATTTCATCTTTACCAGTAAAATGAAGCAGAAGTATTATATGGTATTAGTATAACATATTAAACCTTCCCTGACATGTCAAGTATCTCTGGATGATCTTCAACATCTTGTCTAAATCTCCAACTAGATGACTTCTAGGCACTCCCTTGGACAAGTTGTCATTATGATAATCTAGTTTGAGGAAGTCCCTGGAGAAGGTAGCATTCAAAGTCATATATTTAAGCCATCTCTCCCCAGTGTTAGGAATCTCTGTGGTTGCTGCAATAGAGGCTTCAGACACCTCAAACTCCAGGTATCCTACCTTAGTCTTAAGGCGATCAAAATGTGAGGAAAATTGCCTTGCTACTTCAAGATGTCCTTTCTGCATGTTTTGGAAAAATGAGAGGCAACCCACCCTTAGAAAAACTTCCCTAACCATTGGCTCTACATCAAATAGGTTCATGTCTGAGGGTTCATTTCTGACCATCATGCCTCCCTTGTGATATTTCTTCTTTTGAGGTGTCTCCATGGGTCAAGATAAGGGATGAAAGGTTATGGTGCAATGAAGGCTAGGAGAGAAAACTAAGGCAGACTTCAATGGGAGGGTGACAGTGAACAATGGTTGCTCTTTCCTAGGATTCTCCTCTAAATCACATTATTTTGATGGCTTTTGGAAAGCAAGAGATGCAATTTTCCCTCCCCTTACTGTTTATATATCTCAAATTGAACAATGACAATATAGTGAAAAGTAAATTGTTGCAATGGTCTTGGAAAACCTGGCTAATGATACTCCAATCCAAATAGTAGAGGAAGCAGGGGAAATATAGCGAGGTTTCAGCAGCAATTTTGGTAGCGCAGTGCACACACAAGGAAAAAACATTTGCTCGGGCACTCAACACTCAATAACAGAAAGAAATTGTGTGTTTGATAACTGAAAACCAAGTGTGGTGGCTACAAGTCTGTGAGAGGTATATTATGGATGGAGAGGGATGAAGGAGGGAGAAATTTACAGACACAGTTGTTGGATTACTGAGAGGGGGGGTAGATCAGTAATAGCGTAATTATAATCCTTTTTCTTCAAATGTTATATCAATGTAGAATTATTATCCAATAATGAGCAGTAAGAATTAAACAATCACACACATACACAGTACACCAATGTTTTACTGGAAACCCAAATCGGGAGAAAACCATGGAATGTTTTTTCTTATATGTCTTGAAGAATTATATTCATTGGAAGCACCAACTTCCTTTGTTTTCCAACTGCAACTGGAAGGAGGCACCAACCCCCTCATTTCTCAGGATACAAACAGAGGGAAGCTCCAACTCCCCAATTCTCTGGATACAACCAGAAGGAGGCTACAACCCCCAATGTTCTCCGGCTACAACCGGAAGGTGG
>SNQJ01S0251109.1:0-11377 GCA_010110895.2 Picea sitchensis | reverse complement strand
GCTGAGTTGATAGTTTGCTGTAAAATAGTCTTAAGAGTTTTGTTTACGGCTTCCACCTGCCCATTTTCTTGGGGGTAGTAGGGTGATGAATGTTCTTGCTGTAACCCAAGATTTGATGTTAACTCAGTCATCATTTGGTTCTGAAATTGACTGCCATGGTCAGTGACAATCTCCCTCGGGACGCTGAACCTTGCTATTATCTGATTGAATAAAAAGAGAGCCACATTCTCTCCATCATCTTTAAATGTTGGCATAGCTTCGACCCACTTTGTGAAGTAGTCTACAACTACGATGATATAGCGGTGCCCCCTTATTGAAGGAGGGTTGCAAGTAGTGTAATCAATCCCCCACTTTGTGAAGGGACCAACGATGATGACAGGAAACATGGGAGTGGGATGTGCCCTCATCTTCCGAGAGAAGATTTGGCACGGATGGCACTTCTTGACTGATTCGATACAATCTTTGATAAGTGTCGGCCAGAAGTAACCTGCTCATAGAATATTTTGGGCTGTTTCCAGCCCAGACAAATGACCGCCGCAAGCTCCAGTATGGAAATCGTTAAGCACGATAACTTCTTCCTCATGAGTGAGACATCAGTGTAGGATGCAGTCTACACCTCTCCGATACAATGTATCTTCGAGTATGAGATAATTCTTAGCCTAATGGCATATACGTCGATGCTCATCACGAGAAGAAGTGGTGGCACACTTGAAAGTTTGGAGATCGATAAGTATATCTCCATACCAGGGATCTGAAGATGTGATAAAAAACATATCTCCCCGGAGAGGCGATTCTTCAGGCACAACATCACCTGACTCAACTGGAAGTTCCGAAATAAGTTCTGCGAAGACCAATGACTTTTTGGACTTTGCTGAAACGAAGTCTAAGTCAAACTCTTGGAGGATGACTATCAATCTACTAATTTTTCTACCTATTACTCATCGTGTCAACATGTACTGGAATGGATTCACGACAACAATGACGTTGGTCTTTCGAAACAAAACATAATGACGGAACCGTTGAATAGTATGAACTACTGCCAACGCAAGTTTTTCGATGTGAGAATAATTAAGTTCCGGTCCTACGAGGCCTTGACTTAGGTAATAGATCATGTATTCTGCGAACAAGTCATCTTCCTAAACTAAAACCATGCCAATGGTTGACTATGCTACGACCAGATATAATAATAAATCTTTGTTATAGTTCGGTGGTCGGAGTAGAGGGGTAGTTGTGAGGGCATGTTTTAATGCGTTGAAAGAGCGTTGAGCCGCATCGTCCCAGTAAAAAGGAACATCTTTCTTCAGTAAGCGCATAAATCCCTTGGTGATTTTGGCATAGTTGGCGATGAAGCGTCATAAAAAGTTCGCCTTGCCTTGCAGACTCTGAAGTTGAAGGATTGTACGTGGGGGGGGGGAAACTGAATTATTGCCTCAACCTTGAGAGGATCGACCATGATCCCTGTTGTTGACACTATGAAACCTAACAATCGTCCTGACGTTACACAAAAGCTGCACTTGTTTGGATTCAGACGAATTCGAAAGTAGCGACAACGTTTGAAGATAAGTCAAAGGTGTGTGCGATGATCTGTTCTCTTGTGAGATCGTGATGCTAAATCATCTAGATAGGCCTCGACTATATGCTTGAGGTCATGAAAAGCAAAAGACATGGTCTGCTGAAAGGTGGCTCCAACATTTTTGAGACCAAAAGGTATTTTACGATATGAGAATGTACCCCATGGGTAGATGAATGTTGTTTTGTGTTGGTCTTCAGATTTGATTTGGATTTGATTATATCCCGAAAAACCATCCATGAAAGAAAAGGCTTCGCAACCCACACATTCATCAATGATCTGGTCGATGAATGGCGTGGGAAAATTATCTTTGGGACATGCCTTGTTCAAATCACGGAAGTCAGTGCATACACAAATCGTGCCTTGTTTTTTATTGACCGACGTGGGGTTTGATACCCATTGGGTCAAATGGATAGGATATATAAACCCGACTTTTAGCAATTTCTCAACCTCAACCTTAATGGATGCTTCTTTCTTAGGATTAACTGGACGAAGCTTCTGCCGAACCAACTTGGCATCAGGATACGTTGTAATTTCATGTTCAACGATTCTTGGATCGATGCCTGGCATTTCCTCAGAAGACCAGGCAAAAACGTCACAGAATTATTTGAAAAGATCTGTGTAGATTTGAATCTCTTCAGGGGAGCAGTCTGCTCCGACGAAGACATTCTCCACGACACCAGGGTTTCGAGAGATATTGATCGGTAAGGTTTCAACGATAGTTTCCATATTACCCTCAGCATAAACCTCGTGTGTAGCTAAAGGATTAATAGGACAAGACCGCTCTCTCGTCATGGCCACTGTGAATTATCCCGCTTCAATTCAACTTAACTCTAGGAGGAAGTATGATCTATGATGAAGATCTTCCCAGGGTTTATCTGGACTAGTCATTTCTTCAATTACTGCTTCATCAGAGGGTAAGACTAAGTCCAATGAATCGGTGTGAGCGAGAGAACTCTGAGCCCAAACAGGCTCTAGAAGTGGATCTAACTCTTGTGTAGGGGTTGGATCAGCGTGGGCTGAAGTTTGTTGGACTAAAGAGTAGGCTACTTCAGCTGCAGATAAGGGCATGGACATGCCTGGGTGTCCTGTCTCATCCATCGTGGCCGATGGGGAAGGAAGGATCCACGGATCATCAAAGTAAGTCATGTGGAACAATGAAACTTGAAAAATCTCAACCTTATGATGATTGGATATAAACTTGATATCGCCTTGAGGGGGTGGGTAATCAAAGGTACCCATCAAAGATGGGCACAAACCAACCCCTATGTTGATGACACCTGATTGAGGATTATCTATCATTGGGACCGTGGATGCCCCCAAAGTAGGGTCAGGTCTGGAGAAGGACAATTGATCGATGGTCACTATCCGACTCTCGTGTGGAAACAACAAGACCTGGAAAACCGTAGCAACCACAGTTTGCATGGCATAAGTCCAACTCCTTCCTAACAAGAGGTTATAGTTGAGGGGAGCATTGACTACCTCTACCTTGACACACACGGTCTTCCCTCCTAACTGTATGGGAAAAGAAGGAACGATACCATGTGGTCAGAATGAACGACTGTTGAAAGTGGTGAGGAGAGTAGGTGATGGAGACAAAACGGGTTGGGCAATGGCTTTCCAACATGCCAACGACATAGCGCATGTCGAGGCTCCCTCATCAACGTTCGTGTGGAATATATTTCGAGTAAAATTTTTTGTGGGATAAGCCACTACTATTTGAAATGCTACGTGGTAAGGTAGTCGAGGTTTTAAGTCGGTTGTATCCAGCATGATTGTGCCCAGATTACAAGTCTCAGTAGATCCTAAAGCGGTTAACAAGGCTTTCCTCTGAGAAGGGTAGCTTTGGAGGACTTCCAAAGTGGACATCGCACAAGGGGTTTGTGATAAATCTTCCACCACAGAGTAGTTCTGGGCGGCCCTTGCATTTGGGTTATGAGAAGCTTTTTTAAATGTTCCTTTTGGAATGCGTGTCATTGTTTCTCCCAACGTATTCTCAATCTGTAGAGGAAGAGATGGGAGGTCAGCTTCTTTACCCTTTTTAGAAGTGCTTGGTTTACTATAGTCGTGCGCTCTAGTCGATATAAAAGCGTCACCCCTAACCATATATACGTTCACGGATGCGGGGTTGTTCGGAGGCGGACAGGGTTCCTGGCTGCCCCCTTCGGTGCTTGCAGAGGCTTGAGTTAGATTTTGCCCATGCTGAAATGGATTAGTCAACACAGCCTGCTGTTGTTGCGTCACAAACTTTTGGGCCTTTGCAAGTCAAGGACAAAGATGGGTCGGGTGGTCTTCCGTGCACAAGTTGAATGGATACCTTGGCTTCCATTTTTCAGTGTTGTCCCCACTAGCATTATCGGGAGGTTTTTTATCCTCCTTACCCTTCTTTCATTTTTTTTTCTTTCCTTCAGGCTACTGGGTGGCCTTTGGGTGAGTCGATTTCACTGTGTGTACCTCCGACGTTTGGGTAGGGGGAGCAACCAAAGTAGTAGTTTGGCTGTTGTATAGATAACTGCTGCAACTGCTTCGTCAATTGCTCAACGGGCTTTGTGTGTGCTGAACCAACAATACCATTGGCATGTGGTCCAACTCTTTGTCTAGTTTTATCCAGTATTGAGCGTAGTGCATCTGGAAAGATGTTGTATAATAAATCAGACTGAGAATATATGAGCTCAAATTGTTGAGCTCTCATGATGGCATCTTCTTCGGAGAATACACCCGACGTTGCAACATCTTTGGATAACTGCGGGACCAAAGACTTAAGGAACCACTCAAGCATGAATGCTGGTGGGACTGGCACCTTGATTAGACTCTTTCGACGTCTCCATTCTCGGATGTGATCAGAGATATCGTCTGCTATCGTCTGTTCGAAATTGGCCAGCAGCTCTGTGCCAACATCATATCTCACAGGTAACTGGAAATGGTTTAGGAAAGCCATTGCCAGCTCACCGAAGGAAGAGTATCTTGAGTGATCGAGCTCAATGTACCATTTCACGACACTCCCAATGAGAGTACATTGAAACAATCGCAACTGTATGGAGTCATCTTTTAATGATTTAGATGAGCACCAAAGATGGAAGGTAGTCATGTGATCACCTGGATCTTCATTAGGCTTGGCTTCAAACTTTCGAATGTCCGAAGGCAACTTCGTCGGCATAGGAGGCCAACGCGGATCGTGACAAATGGGGTCATTCAACAAACTTGTCAAATCTAGCAAGTGCAAAGTCGCCAAGAAAGGTAGTTTGGGTTGTTGGTGATAACCTAGGAAAAAGGGGCCTGGAGTTTGACTGGCACCAGGTTGCCAGGAAAAGTTTGGCTGCTGGCCTGGATTTTGGTAGAAACCATGGCCCTGGCCAGCGTATGGATTTTGCATATGTGGAGACATCATTGGCTGATTTCCCAAATAAGACATAGATGGTTGGGCATGCATTATATTCGAAGGACTCTGGGAAGGATTGCCCCATGGTGGTCCCATGGGGATGGGCATAGTAGTTTGTCCAGGGTTCCATTGATTGTGGAAAGAATTACCCCAGATTGGCATTTCGGATGAGAGAACAGATTCCTGCCCTGAATTTCAAGGTCTTGCTATGGAAGAAGTTCCTAGGTTTGCCCCTGTGCAGGAATAGTACCCTGCATAGGAGTAGATTGTCTAAAACTGGGATTGCCCCCAGTCGGGAAAGCGGCGGATGAGAAGGCGTTGTTGCCAAACATTCAGTCCAAAGAAAACGGTGTCAAACCTACCGACATACTATGCAAAGGTGGTCCTTGACTCCCTGCTCCAAATAAACTATGGTATATAGGTTTCCTGACGGACTGCTGATGCGAGCCACCGAGTGAAGGGGATGAAGGAGGGATATGACCTCCTCTGTAAGGGAAAGCATTAAAAGGAGCAGGAGTGCCCCCGATGTGACCTTGCAGAGGAGCGTTAGAGCTCCCTGCCCCCAGACCTAAAGTCTGTAAAGTGGAGTAAGAAAGTACAAGACTTGTACTTGAACTAGGCATCACGTATGAGAATGGAGGGCATGTCACACTTGGTGTGAAAGGGGTTGTGGCCGCCACCAAAGACGGGATCGAACCATTGTGCGATGTAGAAGTGATCGAGACCATGGTGGCTCAGACCGATGACTATGGGTTAGGAGGTGAAAACTCTCCTGTGGGGACAACCGTAGTGGGAATGGAAGAATTCTCAGAGGGAGTAACAACATTTATTTCCATTGCTGTGTGCAACATTGTCTGGCGCTCGTAAAATTGGATTGGTACGATGAAAGGTGCCAAGAAATTAGTGGTTGAGGTTTCAACTGGGCCAAGAGCGTGTGCTTCAAGGTCCAAATCGGTCGATTCCTCCAGTTGTTGGTCGGGCACAATTGCTTGTAACCCGATCGCTTCAAAAGACCCTTGTTGGTCTATCTTTCGCCTCAATGGTGGCGGGGGTGGCTCCAGTGTAACCGACGGCAGGCCAAGAAGACTTCGTGACCGACAGAGCTCGTGATCCTCCACTGTGTGAGAATATCAAAGACACTATAAGGTAGTATAAATGCTCAAAAGTAACACACACTAAAAAAGTCCCTAGACAATAAGACAGGCAAACACTAAACTAATTGGAAGAATAGTTACAACAACCAACATTAGAGCAACTTACCGGTGCAAGTGCAACTGGAACACGGAAGCACCCTCCAGGTATACTTTGCAAAGCGTGGCCCAATGTCTGTCCTAGGTACCACGGTATACCCCCACAGTCACCTATGTATGTCCCTAAAATAGATAGGCAACTAGGTTGCCAACGTGCAAACAGTCACCAGGCGGGTACAGTTGAAAGTCGGGTAGACCACAATGAGCAGGGTATCGAGCCTGAAACCTGTCAAGGGTATCGAAAGCAAGTGGTATGGAAGACAACTGAGGACCTCGAACGGATTCGAGACCCACGAAGCCCCGTGGAAAATGAAATCAACGGAATCCCGAAACAAGCCCTCTATATGTGTTCTCCACTACGATTGGTCCAGCTTTGGAGGGGTTATATCCGCTACCTTTCCGCATGCGACCTCGTGTTTATCCCCTGTGTTAGAGGGGGGTCTCAGATAACTTTCATGACACCGGACTTAGACACTCCCTAACTCAGACTCCAATGTTTGATTTTAAATGGCCTTGAAGAGTTTCCTCTCCAACCTAATCCAAGGCCCTAATCCTGAACTAGTTGGTGAACCCTACAAACATAAAAGTCTAGTAGATTTTAAATTTAGCGTTAATTTTATGGCTTTGTCTTATGTCAATGGGTATGAAATTGAAACTGATGATGTGTAATAGATGAAAGAAAAAAATGAATAAAAAAGTTGGAAACAAAACTTTTACTTAATGCAAAATTTCAACAACTTTTCAAAATAAATATTTTTAATTCTCTAAGATTTTGGACAACAAACTCAAAATAAATTTCACTTGACTACAAGATATTTATGATCTAAGTAAACTGCAAAAACTTATGAAATAAATGACTTTTCCCTGGCTAATAATGTAGAAACACACTCTTCAACCAAACAAGAAAATGAAAAGAGATTTATTTATTTATTTAAATGCTTGATAAAACAAAAAAGGAAAAATACCAACAAGCAGAAACCAAGAAAACAATTCGGGCCTAATCGCAGATCACAAAGAATCAAGTCAAAAATCACACACTAGCAATTTTTTTTTTTTAAAATGACTCTCACACTTGTCTAAAAACCCTAAAAAATTCTTTTTTATGACAACTTTTAAATGAGAAAAAGCAAGCTAAGGGTAAGATTAATCCTAAGCTACTGACTGTGAAGACAGAGATTCAAACACCTGAGAGGAATAATTCTTATCAAGGGAAAGGATGACTGCCTTACCCTCAACAAAAAGTATCCTGTACAAGCACACGATTGTTAATCTAATAGCACGCGTGCGAACACGCGCTCTATAGAGACAGAGGGTGTGTACATGTGGGATGACCTTGTATAGGCCACGTGTATATCTAAACTCTGAGAAAAAATGAAAACAAACAACCCAAAACCAGGAAGAGACCACTGATATTGATAACCAGGATCCCTTGAAGGCTTGGACACTCTTTTTAACAGAAAAGCAAATAATGTAAGGAAAAATGATAAAGCAAAAACAATCTGAGATAGGATTGCAAACAACCAAGACTCTGACAGAATTCCAGAAAACCCCTGAGAATGTCTGATTCTGATAGGGAAGAGGATGACTGCCTCCAAAATTCTCTGGACTCTACATGCTACTGCTATTTCCTCAGCTAGCATTCACACGTGGTCTGTAAGAGAGTAGGGCATGGGTAAATGCGTGCAGACCTTATGGGGACCACGTGTACCTCTATGGGTCCCGACAAACACAGTTAAGCAAACTAGAGAAAGCTAGTATGGAAAACCAGACTCTCTGCTAGCCCAGACCTTACAGAAACTAAAAAGAAACAGGCAAGAAAAACCAGTCTTTTAAACTACCCAAAAACACATAAAATTCCTAAGAACCCTAGAGATCTCTCCCCAGTATGGTCGCCAATTCTGTTGTGAGGGAAATCTCCTTACGGACTAGCAAATAGGGTTAGACTTTGCATGCAGATATGACCTATAGAAAATCTACTTTCTACCTTCGTCCCCAAACTTAAATCCCATTTCTTTTTAGTAAATGCATGGCTAGATCAACCTACCTCGTTTCAGGTGTTTGATGTCGATCCCTTGTTGCACTTGATTACTTGTTCACGGTTCTCCTTTCCAATGCTGACCTGCATACAAGACAAGAAACAACTACACATGCATACTACCTATAGAATAACGAGTTAGAAATTCAAACATGTACTTAGCAAATTATGAACAACTCATGAATTGGGACGGGAAAAGCACTTTCTTTATTACTTTGAATGAGTCAACTTACAAAAGTTGAGACCGGCCACCGCTCCGCGACCCTGATCCTGGGCTCCTCTTCGACTGTCCTCCAACTACTTTTCTTTGTATCTCCTTTGGCACAAGGAAGGATAAAGGGTTGGGACAATGGGAATATGCAAATGAGCAGAGTTTCTTTGCTATATTTTTCCTCCTTCCAAATGGGACCCCTACCCCTTATTTTATAGGCTAGAAGGAGCTAGGTATTTGGATGAAACCTCGGCCATGCATGGCTGGGAGTTTCAGTTAACTCACCCATAGCTTTTGTGTTTCGTCGACAACTTTCCTTTTTTCATGCTTTTGTCGGTCCACGCGGGCTGTTTGAGGTCAGCTAGCGTGTACACGCGTGCAATAGTGGAGTAGGGCGCGTGGGCCTTTATAAAAGAGGATTTTTAAAGAGTTGTTCAACAATGCTTTGGAAAAGAAGGGATCTGAGATGGCCTGATGCCAGGTAAGCATGTATGGTGCAATTTAGGGTTATAACAATGACATAGACGAAAGAAGGAGCAAATGGATTGCCAAAATTATTGAATTTGATCTTGAAATAAAGCCCACCAAATTGGTTAAAGGCTAAGGTTGAGCTATGTTGTTGTCTGAATCAAATTGCAAAGATCTAGGGGTTAATTTCATCAACATTAGCTCAGAAAATCAACAAGCTGAGTTGTCTTATAAAGGTTCTCAAGTCAGCCCTCCATTGGCAGAATGCCCTTGGTACAAGGACATTATATATTTTCTACAGAAGTTGCAGCCTCCTGATGGTATGGAGAAGAATAAGGTAAGAGCTTTGAAGCTCAAATAAATCAAATACTGTCTTATTGACCAAGGCTTGTATTGGAAAGATCCTTTAGGGGTGCTTTTGATATGTCTAGACCCACAAGAGGCACACAATATTATGTTTGATTTTCGGGACATCTTATGTGGAGGCCATCACTTCTGGAGAACCACAACCTATAAAATCCTTAGAGCTGGGTATTTTTGGCCTAGTCTCTTTACTGATGTTTGTGCAAATATTAGATCTTGTGTCAAGTGTCAATTTTTTTTTGGAAAGCAACAACTCAAGTCTTTGCCATTGAATCCTGTGGTAGCTTCAAGACATTTTCAACAGTGGGGCCTAGATTTTATTGGGGAAATTCATCCTTTTTCAAGTGGTCAGCATAGGTGGATCTTGACTGCCACTGATTACTTTACTAAGTGGATAGAAGCCATCCCTACAAGGAATGCCTCCCACAAGGTAATCATTGGTTTTCTTAAGGATATCATGGCTAGATTTGGTTGTTCGAACATAATTATTACTGATAATGTTTCATCTTTCAAGGCTGAACTATTGATCAAGTTTTGTGAACAGTATGGAATTACATTGGTTCATTCTACTCCTTACTACCCCCAAGGGAATGGACTGGCAGAGTCCTCTAACAAGAGCCTTATAAATATCATCAAAAGAATATTAGAAGACAACAAGAAAGCATGGGATTCAAAGATTAAATTTGATTTGTGGGCTGATAGAGTGACAACAAAGAGATCTCTTGGTGTCTCTCCTTTTCAACTTGTGTATGTAGTTGAGGCTATCTTTTCTTCTCAACTTGCCTTGCCTGTAGCAAAATTCTTCCAAGACTACCAAGGAGAACATGATGATATGATCAGAAGAATACAACAGCTGGTAGAAGTGCAATAGATTAGAGAGCAACTACTGGACAAAGCACATGACCATCAACAGAGGATGAAGCAAGACTTCGACAAGAAGGTAAGCAAAGAATATTTCCAGCTGGGAGATCTAGTTCTCAAGTGGGATGCACCCAAGAAAGACAAAGGCAAGAACAATAAATTTGAGGCCTTGTGGATTCGTCCCTTAAAAATTTCTGAGGTATTTTCAAATAACACTTATAAGTTGTAGAATTTGGAGGATTCCGAAGTTTTTGGTGGCCCTGTCAATGGGAATTTTCTGAAAAAGTATTTTGCTTAAGCCATGAGTGACTTTCCATGCCATTGTAAATATCATTTTTGTTTTATTTTTGATTGAATAAGTGACCCCATAGCCCTAGGATAGGGCACTGGAACTACTTGTTCTTGGCAGCCCGCAGGGAGCATGCCATCCCCTGTGGAGTCAATGTTATCACACTAAGTTGCCTTGGGTCTTTTATCCCTTAGTTTTAAAATTAAGCCTATAGTTTTTAAATTTTTCTTTATTTTCTTAGTGTGATTTACTTAGGTTAGCTTGAATAAATAAAGGCTTGAGTGTTGGCTCATTTTTTGACCCTCACATATATTTTTAGCCTAGGTTCATTTTCTTGGCTTATAATTTGACTCACCTCATGACTTGACACCAAGCCTAACTTAGCCCATGAACTACATGACTTGACATGTCACTCTTGTTGGACACACCTACCACACTTAGAGGGGGGGGGTGTATGAGTGTGGGGATCTTTTTCCCAAAACTTCCCTCTTACACAAAAAATCCTTAGTTAACATTCAACATTTTCTCATTACTCATTGTTGTCATTTATAATCAGTTATATGTGAATACATATCAGCAACATATATCAACAACATATCATCAACAAATCATCTCCACAAGGAACACAAAGAACACAAGATGTATGTACAATTTTTCTTTTTATTATGGACTTCAATCCAGGGATTTTTTAGCAACAAATGAATATAGTACAACTCTACAAGAACACCAGTTCTATATGCAAGACTCAGCTTACATTCTTAGCACCAACTGAGATTAGGCAACAATCCTCAACATATATCAATCTGTCAACATAAACAAGTGCATCAACCATGCACCAACCTGTGCCAAACAACCTGTAATCAACCTGTACCATAAACAAGTGGATCCAACCATGTACCAAGTATATACCAATCATGTGTCAAATAAGCATCAAATATTACTCATCAATAT
>SNQJ01S0251108.1:0-12826 GCA_010110895.2 Picea sitchensis | reverse complement strand
GATCAAAATCTTGCAATAATTCTTACAAATGTTCTTCCATATTTTCTAACTCCAATCTTATTTTTATATTTTATAATGTTATCAACTTAAAATAGTGGTATATTTTTCTATAGTAGAGATAAAGCATAATTAAGATACACATCGAAAGGGATCACATTCAATGAAAATTATATAAGGATTTGTAAATTGGTGTGATTGCAGAACAGTAAAAAGTAAACAAGGAAGTATAGAGTCAACTTATGGAATAATAATATGATTTTGATTGAGTAACTTTGCACAATCTACTAAGTCACCATTTCACCTCATTAGCCTATTAAATATTCTACCAAGTCTTCTTTAAAAAATTATCATTATTGAGTGAATTGATAGTTCTTCTATAAGTGTGTCCTCTTATGTGGTTGTCATAACAATGCTATAATCTATCAGTAATCAATATAATATTATAGAGAAAAGGAGCTACATTTTAGTATATTGGGTTGTCAAATTATGTTGTTGCCATAACAATGCTATAATTTATGAGTAATCAATATAATACTATAGAGAAAAGGAGCTACATTTTAGTATATTGGGTTGTCAAATCATCCCACTAGTTGCCTAAACACATTCCATACAAGCTATTTCTACAAGAAATCGACTATCATACTCCTTTACACAGCTTTAATAGCACCATGATGGCTAAAGTAAAAAAACAATGGTTAACTTATCTTCTTTTCGTGGGTACATATACATTTATGGATTTCAACCATGTCATAGAAAAAGCTAAAAGGCTAAAGAAATANATAGCACCATGATGGCTAAAGTAAAAAAACAATGGTTAACTTATCTTCTTTTCGTGGGTACATATACATTTATGGATTTCAACCATGTCATAGAAAAAGCTAAAAGGCTAAAGAAATATCATCTTAATGAAGAACCGTTTAGGATGCATGACTTGAAGGGTGTTGTGATTGATAATATCAAAATCTTAGGTGTTAATACCATAGTACGTAATGTATCTAGGGAGAATAATAGGGTATCTAGGGAGGTACATAAGGGGATAATGAATCTAATGTGGGCATAATCGTGGAATAGGTCCACTTGTAGTTGTTGGATGAGAAATAGGCACATCAAGTAGTTAAAGGAAATAGATATAATAATAAGGGGTAGTTGGTATAGACTCCTAGGAATACCCATGATAAAGTATAAATACAAATGAATATCATTTTATTAATATATGCTAGATGTTGAGTATCGTATTGCAGTAAACATGGCTTGTGGAGTGATTCCTTCCATAAGGAGCATTCCCTACCTTAAGGGTTCTCTCTATATTCTTTTGTTTATTATTAGGTAGATGAATTTGTCTTGACTCTAAAGTCAAGGGTTTCAATCTTTATCTACCAATGTTTACTACAAGTGGTATCAGAGCGCTTTCTTGGCCATGAACTTGGGATATTTTTTTCTTCTTTTTGTAGAATTTCAAGGGGAAAAATAGGATGGTGACATTTAGATTTATTTTTAAATATTTGTGTGTAGAATATGAAGAGACTTAGATCGAAGTTCCTCTCGAAAAAATACCCAAGTTCAAAAGAAAAGTCATTCAAATCATAGTCTGAAAAATGAAGATATTCTTGATTTAAAAGTAGATATTTTAGGGTTTTTTTGTGACAACCACATGGATTGCAGAGTAGATATGTTTTGACACAGTGTCCATATTTATGCAAGACTAGTACTAGTAGATGCATAGTGGCCATAACATTTCATAATTGTGATGATACTAGAGATTTCAATCAATATTGAGGGATTGATGGTTATTTCAAACATATCACATCAAAACCCTAGCCGTATAAATGAGCTCCATTGAAAAGTAAGTTGTTTCTTTAAAACCCTAGTTCTATTTTTAGGTTATAGGAAGAAAGTTGTATTTTATACGAAAAGATGATGGTTTTAGTATTAAAGAATTCACAAATGATTGCGAGAAAGAAACTCCAATCACATGGAGAATTTGTCTATATTGAGATTTAAAGGATCATGTTGTCATATGGTGGCACTCACTTGACTATGACAATATTATGACATTTTTTGATGAAACATATGAGCAAGCATTTTAGAGAGGTGATCTTATGCCAAGAACAAGGATAAAGAGAGTCGTAAGGGTTTATTTTCATATGAAAACTTCTTATTACAAGTTTATGGATGTCTTCAACAATAAATGTTATATTTTATGTAAACCATCGTATAAAACATAATTTCATCAATGTTAACTTGGATAAAAGATTGCAAGTCCCTATAAAGCATATTCACTACACACAGGTTGAAGGTGAGAATGTTCATTTTTTAAGATGGAAACTTCCGGTAGCTAAAAGATTCCATGAAAGATCTAGATGGGGCAGGTGTGGACTACAGCTGTTATCTCATCCCTTGGAGGCTCGGCCATATGGGGACCCATCATACCTTTTACAGAATGACATAGACTAAAGTAAATATTCCTATCTTTACAAAGTGGAGTTCTACAGGAACCCATGGAACTGTCGGGACACCACTGTCGGCCCGATAGACATAAAAATGAATCTCTTTATTACATTATAGGACACGGGGGTCCATCATGCTTCCATCATATTATCTAGATTGTATCTAGCAACAGAATCAAAGGAGAAATCACTATTATAATCATGACTACTAGGTGGAGAACTGTGATCATTCGAGAAGGGTGGAAGCCCACCAAAGCATCTGTAGAAAGGGGATCCCTGCATGGCAGGAATCAATTCATCATCAGGTACGCATAACTCTCCAAAATAATTACTGACAACTTTATACTGTGGAGAACTAGATGCCTGATCATAGTGCAGTTCACTTCCTCTGAAAGATAGATTGAATGTAAACCAAGCTTCATAGTGAGCTGCTTCCTGTATCTCAGCTAAAAACCATTGCTTGAAGGCTTCTTTACTTGTATTTCGAAAGAACTCAGAATCTCTGGGGCAGTATGTCCAAAACAGTAGATATAACCAACCAGACCAGAAATAATAATATTGTTTGAATGAAGAGCATTCAAATGTTATCCAGCAGGATCCATCATACTTAGTTTGAAGCATGATTTTGCAATAATCTTCATAGGATAGATCTGGTGAGTAGAGGATGATATATACCTGTCCTTGGAAGGGACCTCCAGTCATGATACCTCTAAACAAAGTTCTGCTATCTCTAAAGTATCTACCAAATGTATCATTATGATTATACATATGTATCCATTTTTCCAGGATATTTAAGCAAGCAGGACTAGACTTTATACAACAAGCTAGACAATCAAAACAATAACAATATTTACAATCATTACAGACCAAGATCCATTTGAATCCTGGTGGTGGGATATCCTTCTGATTCAAGGAGGATGAAGCCATCTTATTGTAGAGTCCTTCTCTTTATGAGGTGCAGCTTCTCTTGTTAACAAGTCTGCAATACAATTGTCTTTTCCAGGCTTATAATGAATTTCAAAATCATATCCATCTAGCCATAGACTCCAACGCAGGACTCTGTTATTTCCCTGTTCAAGCAATCTTTGATTAGTAAGCATACCCTTCATGTGCTTTAAGTCTGTTCTAACAATAAAATGTACAGGTTTAAGAAATATCCTGAATTTTTTGATGCCATTTTTAACAGCAAGGATTTCCTTGTGTGATGAAGGATATTTTGTTTCTGTATCTGTAAAACATCCAGAAGTGTATATACACACTTCTTCCAGTCTTGGACCATTCTTTTGGAGTAAAACTGCAGCCCATGTGTCATTAGAAGCATCTGTTTCTAATATCAACTGTAAAGACAAATCTGGAAGATGTAGTTTTGACAAATTCTGGATTTTTTGCTTGATTATTTGGACTGCTTGTGTCAACTTGTAGTTCCAGGGAATTGTTTTACTGAGTCTCTTCTGTAATATCCGAACATCTTTAGCTTGATTTTCATAAAATTTCCGGATATAGTTTAGGCATCCTAGGAACCTTTGTAATTTCTTTGTGTCCAATATCTCATCAGGGAATTCTGATAACTTCTTCAGAACATGATCTTGGAGTTCAACTTCTCCTTGAGAGAGTATTAATCCAAGATATTCAATCTTTGATTGTGCCCAACATAATTTAGACTTACTGAGCACTAAGCCATGCTTGAAAAATAAATCATACACTATTTTTAAATGATGTACATGAGAAGCTAGGTTATTAGAGCAAATTAGCAAATCATCAATATATACAATGACAAAGATCAAATGTTTGAATATATCGTCCATCCTCTTTTGGAATTCAGATGGGGCATTCTTTAGATCGAATGGCATAACCTTCCACTGATATTGTCCCTGTGGTACAACAAATGCAGTCTTGTAACGATCTTTAGGAACTATTCCAATCTGCCAGAATCCACTTTTAAGATCAAACTTACTGAAGACATTGCACTTCCCAATTTTAGAAAACAATAACTCTTTTGTGGGCAAAGGGAATCTTATAGGTAACAAAGCTTCATTCAAATCTCTGTAATTAATCACCATTCTTGGTTTTCCCCTTTTTTGTTCACTATGCTTATTCACATAAAAGGCGGGACATGCCCATGGGCTTCTACTATTTTCAATTAATTTTCTTTGCAATAATTCACCTATCTCCTTTTGGCAATATTCAAGTTCTGTAGGAGACATATGATTGGCAGAAGCTTTTTGAGGTCTGGGAATATAATCTTCTTTATAAGGAAGATTAACAAAATACTGCTCTCTGGTCCAAAAGGCATTAGGATATTCAGATGTGCAATCTGCTTCTATTTTATCCTTTATGTCTTTTATAACTTCCATCCCATGTTTATTGACATGGGATACTAGCTTTTGGATTCGAGCAAGATAACTAGCAGATTTTTCTACTTTCATAGTAGATTCTTTCACTGCAATTCTTGTTTCATAGGAAGATTTACTGGGTATTTTCAAAGATTTGCCATTAGTATGCAACTGTACAAAATTATTTCCTACAGTCAGAGGAAGACACTTATTTACAAAGTCTTGGCCTAGAAGTATATCTGCACCTGTATCAAAGCTGTAAAGGGTTACTAGTACCTTTTCTTCTTGGATGTAGATAGGGAAATCTGGAGCTAAATGCTTAATTTTTAACTCAGTTTTATTAACAACACAGAATGAGATATCAACAGGCTGCCAATAATATTCTGGTATTGCTCCATGTTTGGCACAAGAATTCATAGCACCGGTATCAACTTGAGCATCCAAGGTATATTGCAGATATCCAGAAGCTCTAATATTTATGGAGATGACTAATCTATCATCAAGGCCTTTGACTAATTTGAAACAATCAGCTTCTGTTTCATATTGGGATATTTCATTCTCCATTTCTTCATCTCTTTTCTTTTTGAGATATTCCAGCTCTTCTTTTTGTAGCTTTAAGGATTTCCATAAATCACGGATTAATACTTCCTTTTCTCTAACTTCTTTTTCTAATTGCTCGATGGTGTTTTCTACATCATTTGAGAAGTCAGAGGTACTTACTGTTTTGCCACGTTTATCTGATTGTGGACTCTTAGCCTTAGTATCAAAAGGTGTGAAGCGTTTATACTCAGCATCAGTAGGTGTGTAATGTTGGATATTCACCATGCTTGGCTGCTGGAGAGAGTCAATTTGAGCAGTAAGAGTGTCAATTTGGGAAGTATAATGGTCAGAAAGCCGAAATTATCCAGGGGTCAGAGCTGATAACTTCTGTTTCAGAGCAGATCGTTGAGAAAGGAGAGAAGAGAGATCTGTAAAGGAGGAGATCATTTTGATATCCAGAAAATTTAAAGAGTGTTCAATCTGTGAGGAGGAGGAGTCAGAAAAGGAATCAGTGTCACTAAAATAGGCATGGTCTTGAGAAGTAGGGTCCTCAGGGGAAGAACTATCATCGGTTAGAGATAGGTATTCACCATCTGAACGGTTAGAGACTAAGTCCCAGTCAGCTGGATCGTAGCCAGTGAGAAAAAGATCCATGATTTTTGTTTGGGCTTTTGACTTTGACCGCAGAGGACACTGAGATGCCCAGTGGCCAAGATTTTTACAAATAAAGCAAGATGAGCTTTTTGGCCTAGCATTGGGAGATCTTCTCTTAAAGAAAAACTTGCGTGTAACAGGACCAGCTTTGGAAAATCTACGAGGAAATTTCTTGGAAGATTTTGATTTAAATGGCTGTGTCAGAACAAGTACAATTGGGTTTAGACCACTTCCTAGACTGTTTCTTTTTGTTACAACCAAAACTATGGGTGTCAGGTAAGACATCACAGACTGATGAGTCAAAAGGAAGATGTTTCTTTAAAGACTTTGCAGTCTTTTTTCGCATACATTCCTTTTGCAGAGCGGTAACAATTTGTTCTTGCAAACCAGCAAAAGACAATTCAGAAATATCAATTTCTAAATCTTCTAAACGATCTCTTACTAAATCAGGTACTCTGCCAGGCATAGAAGACATATATTTTCGTAAATAGGCAGAATTGGTAGGATCAGGGACCTTATATAAGAGATTCTGCATAGTACAGTAGTACTTGGGTAACTGGGAAAGGTGGCATAATCGTTGATTCATGAATAAATCAGCATAATGATCCATATTGATCTTCATATTTCCATAAAATTCATGAACAATTGCTTTAATCAATTCATCTAAGGGTTTCTCATGTTCTAAAATCCTTAATTTTGCTCTGGGAGTAATAATATTTGGTATCAGAGCCATAATATTATAAATAAAATATTTAATAATATTTGTTTCCATCCAACAAAAGTTTAACTAGACATTTTAAATTAACGTTCTTACAATGAAAATAAGAATTAAATTACCTTTAACCTTTTTAATCATGAATCTATAAACCTTTATTATAATTCGAATGCCATTTCGTTCTATACCATCTGATCGTCACTGGGGGCATCGATGCTTTCTTTGTTTATCTTGATATAATAGTGCTTTGAATCCATACAATTGTATTGGGTCAGATTGAATAAAAGGCGTGGTTGACTACCTTTATTTGTTAGATGCTATATCTGCTCATCATGAAAATCTGTTTGGGCCTTTATTTTCTGATCCAATAAAAATCTGCTGATTCAATGAAAATCTGTTTGGGCCTTTATTTTCTGATCCAATAAAAATCTGCTGATTCAATGAAAATCTGTTTGGGCCTTTATTTGTTAGGTGGTATATCTGCTCATCATGAAAATCCGTTTGGCCTTTAATATCTACTCATCAATGAAATTCTTATTGGGCCAAATGGGGGTTATATCTGTTGATCATGAAAATCTTGTTAGACCTTTATTTGGTAGATGGTATATCTGCTGATCAATGAAAATCATTTTGGGATTGGGCTTTTATTTGTTAGGTGAATCATTTTGGCCTTTATTTGTTAGGTGGTATATTTGCTGATCAGTAAATATCTTGTTGGGTTAAATGTATCATCACCTCACATACTTGGATTGTTTTTAGTGGTTCAATGAGTGCACATAGAGTGTTTGTTTGTTACTTAATGTCTCTTCTAGTCTTTTGGTTCATTCATCACAATCATTATAAATTTGTATTTGTTAAAACTATTATTTTGGATGGTCTAAATCATTATTTTTAATATAAAAATAGATTTAATACCCTAAAATAATTTAATTTTAAGATATTAATATTCTTGAAACTTTTAAATTATAGCCTATATTATTATTATTATTGTAAATTGAAAAAAAAAACAATTTAATATTAAAATTATAAAAATTTAATATTTAATAAATTAAATTAAACAATCAAATTATTAGTCAATTTTTCCTAGTTTAATAAGTTAAGGTGTGGTTCAGTTTGCTAGGCGACTCAAATTTAATTCCATTCTCTAATGGTGTTTAGTCAGGAAGAGATATCCAAAAATCCAACCATGTTAAGGGTTAGTGAGACCAAGTGATTTTGACTACTTAAATACCCCTAAATTGTAGTTTCTTAGCCAATGATTGAATTAATAACATGTAAGTAACTAGCATTTCTAACAAACTAAAAAAATCAAATTATTAAAAAAATACTAATTTAATTTAATCATTGTATTGTATATTTATTACATACCTACAATTATTTAAGGATCAATTAAGTGTTATGAGGAATCCTTATATACTTCGTTATTCTTCAAGCATTACCATTTAACTCGCACTGTAACAATAATTGTTATGAAGAAGCCTTACATACTTCATTCTTGTGTGAAAATAAAATTAATCACTCATATGAAGAATCCTTATATACTTCATTCTTATATGAAAATAAAAAAAATTCAGATTCACTTTTGTGATTATGGTTATGAGTCCGTGTCAAAAGCAAGGTACTTGCATTCCATTTATAAGTTGTTTTCTAATTTGGGTTGATTTACAAAAAAATATGTATTTAATTAATGTTTGTATTTATTATAGCATATACATATGAATAAATTGAAAAACATTAATATTTTTTAATATTAATGGTTAATAACTTTAAAATTTTATTGTTGGAATTTGTCAAAATGTTATTACATATCCTAAGTTTTAATATAGAAAATAGTGAATAATACTTTTTGTGGTTAAGATTGAAAAATTAATGTGCTACACATTTCAAAATGTTAAATACATATTTAATAAACTAATTTGTGTTTCTGTACCACCTTCCCATAAGTGACATGCTTCCTTTTTCATCACCCTTGCGTCTTCTTATGCTTATGTCTTTGAATCTGATATACACTACATGAACCTTTGGACTAAGACTTCCATTCCATACTTTTGCATATTCTCCCAATTGTGAAGCTTAAACAAGAAGAAGCTATTAAACTTGTATCAATATGGTTTCATCATTGACATTGGTAAAAAAACCAGACACCAACAAAGTTAGTTTCCACTTAAAATAAGAAATCACAGACCGGGCAATCTCAAACTTGCACCTACATCCATTATGGTATTATATATACCTCGATCATAACATCTATCTTGGCATGTTAAACTACTGGAAGGTATGCTGACACATATGAAACCACTGCATATGCTTCTTGGAAATTTTCTAGTTTTCGTGTCTTACTTAAACTCCACACAAATTCTAGTGAAGTGCACGCTTCAAGATAAGCTACTATACATTCTTCCTAATAGTGGTGGTGGTGGTTATTAACTTCCACTAAGACCAACATTAGTTCATCAGATCTTATGAAAAAGGTAAGGAATTCGTTGGTTACTTTAGAATTTTATTTATGTGCTCAAAAATATTTAAGAGAAGCATTCCTAAATCATCATAATTTTAATGAGTTAAAAGGTTAGGAAGGTTGGTATTGTAACAAATATCTTGAAATTGAGATTTAATATGGTTATACGTAAGACATTCTAAGAGAAAGTGATTTTCATCTTCAACCTTAATAGTGTCACAAAGATGACAAATTCTTTCAACCCATGACATTTTAGGAATTGTCCAATGCCCAATTTCTCTATAGAGCTCGTGAGAGTTTATTTATTTATTTTAGCAACGCTGATTTTCTTCTTTACATTGGTTAAAATGGAGGGACACTTTTGATCTTCTAGATTATAGTTGATTACCTCCTTGTAGTATCTTAATTTTCTCTTATTCTCTAACTCTTTATCACTCAACAATTTCTCATTAAATTTATATGTAATGATATTTTTAAAATTATTATTAATCTACAAAGTGACCTCTTTCTCGATACCCCAATGATTTAGCGAAGACTTCACATCATGATGCCAACTCTGCTTGAGTCACAAGTGGTTTTGATTGGATTTTGAAGCAACCTTAGGAAGCCTCTTTTCTTCCATGCTATGTATCTTGTTCTTGTACATTAAGTACCTAGTCATAGCCACGCTCTCAGTGAGGAAAAAACTTGCTTCTATGAGGAGGATATGATAGAGTCTATTGCCTTTAATTTTAAGATTGTAACTTATATAACACTTTTGGATTTACTATATCTTTATCCATGGTTATATACAACTACTATAGCCCCAAAATTCACAACCATATAAGACAACAAGAGTGACAAGATTCTCAAAGTTGAGTTCTTCTTATCCCAAATCCAAAGGTGCATTGCTTTAAAACTAGTTTCAAGTCCATAATAAGATTTCCACCCTCCATTTGTCCTTTTTGATGATATAGTTCTAGTTGAGCTTGTGATGAAGATCATTCTAAGATATTTGAATGAAGTCACTTCCTCCGAGTTGTTATTGTCATGCATGAAATTAGCATAAGTGATATTTTTTGGATTTCATTATCATAACAATTTTTTGTCAATGTTGATAGTCATAGTTGTAGTAGAGAAAAAATCCTTGAGAACCTTTATTTGGTTGTCGAGATCATAAGGCCCCCTGATATGGATTTATGAGGGAACAAAATGAAACACAAAAACATGATAGAAAAACAAAGATACAATAATACTAAATTTCTATTAATGAACGAAATATGTAGGAACTGTAAAAATGCAGAGCGAAATGAGCTCACTAGAATGGTGGTAGCTTATCTCTGAGAAGAGATGTGATGGCTACGCACACTTGTAAGAAGATAATTACAATGAGGCTGAAAATGCCTTTTTAATATAAAGCATCAATGATAAAACCCTAAGCATCCAAAACTCTAATCCCAGAAAATGAAATGCCAAAAGATTTGTGGGTCCAGTCGTGGTTAGTTGATACGTCAACTTCCTAGGGACATTACTTTTGTGTACGATATCCATTTGGGGAACTCAATATCCCGTCGAAAAGATCTAGCCAAGAAGTACACATTGTGAATGGCCAAACCACTTCTATGCCAAAAAATGTTGTTTAGGGCCTCAAAATGGCTTTGGAGGTTCAGGACTAGAAAAAAAAGTAGAAAACTGCCAAGATGGAAAACTATGTAGTGGGCCAGTGGAATAAGTGGGTGGACACTGATGTCCAACTAGATCAATAATCACGCCTTAGGAAGCAATGGTCCCCATTGCGTCAAGTTCCAGTGGGAAATGAGGAAGCTTTTGTTGAATCTGAACCTTGGTGAGTCACTTTCCTTGCTAAAGTATCTGTCTTGTTTGTACTTGGCATTAACATGTTGAAGGAAGTCATGAACATGTTATTGGAGGGGTTGGATCTGTTCAAAAAATATGGTTTCATGATATGCCTTAGTATGAGTGTGGGAGGACTCTGTCAATGAAGATGCAGCATGGAAAGTTATATCAATGAGGACTAATGGTTGGAACCCCAAACACACCTAAAAAGGGTTGTGGCGAATAGAGATACAATGGGCTATGTTATAGCTTTGATTGACTTGGTAGTGAAGAGGCACCCCCATAGATGAAGAAAAAATATCGTTGTGCTCTTCTACAATATTATCGACCTGCTTCTGTTATATAGAAAGGTCTTGAGCTGATGTTGTGGTGGTCGCAGTGACCTTCTATTCATCTTCTGATTGGATCGTGAAGAGGCTAAACTTTGTGGTATGAGAGATTACTTTGTGGGAATACTTTTTTGAGATCAATGAAATGCAAGTAGTCATAACTACCTCTGGTACCCTATATAGATGACCCCCCAAAGTAAAAATGACACTAAGAGGTCGAGACTCATAAACAACGTGACGTTTCCACATATATGGTTGACCTAAAATAACATCACAAACTTCAAGTGGTGCAATATCACACAATACCTCATCCTTGAAGGGATTGATGTTGTAGGACATGCGACACTATTGGCTGACACAAAGATCTCTTCCATGGAAAAGCCACCCGATGTTGTATAGTTGCGGGTGTGGTGTTGTCGACAACTCCAATTGTTTGACTACCTTTGTTGATATTAGGTTATTTTGGCTTCCACTATCAACAATGAAATGCAGTGGGGTCCCCTTCACCCACATCTATGAATGGAAGAGATGGAACTCCCCTTCCTCGGGCTCCTCTCATTCTTCTGATTGGATTGTTGTGGTTGTGATGGTAGTAGTAGTTTCTGCATCAATGATATATTTCCTTTTATTGTTCTCTAAATCAGAATCTAAATCAGGTTCTGATTCTTTTTCTTTGAGCTCGACCACCAATGATTGTTTTAAGAAACCTTCATCGATGTTGTGCCAAGGGATTTTGGATGTGGCATTTCAGATTTGGTCATCTACATTTTGGTGTTCTAAAAGTATTGCAACAGAAAAAAAAAATGGTTGAAGGTTTGCCTCCCATTCAAGAGCCATCTAGTTCATATGAGAGTTGCATTTTGAAAAAGTAGTAATGGACAGTTTTCCTATAGGGGTGTTTTATAGAGAAAAGGAATCATTGGAGTTGGTTCATACATATCTATTGTAAATTCTAACCTTGTACAATATCTACTACAAACAGATATTCAGAAAAGAACAGAAAAGATACAATGGCAAATACAAACATTACACAGATATTTTTTCCCTAGAAACCCAAACCGGGAAAACCAACATATTCTATATGCATTCATTGTGTTACAATGTTTACAATACAAAATACATATAGGAGCCAGCGGCATCCAAAACCCTAACCCAATGACCTGGATTAGACCAAAACCCTAATTCCTTAACCGGAAATAGAAAACCATCGGCAAAGAAACCATGTGCTGAAAAACCACCTAAATATAATGCGGTCTCGAACATGCAGTCCCGATGCGAAAAAAATAAATTCGGGGGCACTGCCCCTGAACCCCCGCACAGGGGGCTCCACCCCCCTGTGCACCCGGTGCAAACGCTCAAGCAATACTACTTGTGCAAAAAATATAACACATGCCCAACATTCTCCCACTTGTTGTTTTCTTTGCACATAGGGGGTTACAGGGTTACATAGTCAACAATGCCCATGGATCCTCTACACCAAGAGAACTTCTCAGTGCTCACAGATTTTGTTAATG
>SNQJ01S0251106.1:0-12671 GCA_010110895.2 Picea sitchensis | reverse complement strand
GTTATTGTTGCTATTTCGTATATCATTTCTGTGTATTGTGAAGATTATGTTGGATATTTTACTGTTATTCTGTCATTTCTAGCATTTCATTTCTGTTCTGCATATTTTATATATCTGGTATCTTGCAGTATGGTACTATGCGAAGTAGTGTGGCTTCAGAAGCTCCTTGCAGGATTGTTTGAACAGATGTTGGATCCTACCGTGATTCATTGTGATAACCAGAGTTGTGTGAATCTCTCAGAGAATCCAATATCTCATGACAGATAGAAACATGTTGAGATAAATTTTCTTTACATTCAAGATATGGTGCAGAGGAAAGTAGTAATGGTGAAATACCTTCCTACAGATGAGAATATTGTAGATGTTCTCACTAAGACCCTTCCCAAGTAGAAGTTTGAGTACTTATTTGATAAACTTGGAGTGATAGAGAATGCCCCTCTCCCTGAGAGGGAGTGTTGATGATTGCAACTTCGTGATACATTCTCTAGGTCGTACTCCTTGATGGACTAAGATGGGTTGAACTATGATGATACTCCTCGATGGACTTAGTTGATTATGAAACTTATTGATGGACTAATAACTTGTACTAGGTTGGTGCCCAATGACCCTTGGTGTGTATCCCATGTGGTTGGGATATTCTCCAGGTCATACTCATCGATGGACTGAGTTGGGTTGGCCTGTGATGACATACTAGGTTGGTTCCCAACAACCCTTGGTGTGTATCCCATGTGGTTGGGATATTTTCCAGGTGGGACTCCTCGATGGACTGAGTTGGGTTGACTTGTGATGACACACACACTATGTGGTTGTATCCCTAGTGTACTATAGTGGGTTGTGGCCCCTAGATGAGATGAGAAGGTCCACATTGGTTGTAGCTATGTGTGACTTGATGGAGGGGACCTTTCACTACGATGTCAGAGAAGGAAGAAGGCCCAAGCCTTTCACAGAAGACCCAGAGTTTCAAGTCAGCCTTGTTGAGTGGCACAACTTGGACATGATAGTTCACACGTTGGACTTGTATATATAGAAGAGTTATCTCCCATTTGGACACATCACTTTTGGATCATTTTCTCTTGTGTATTTCATCTCTCTTGGACTAGTGTGATATATTTGGAGTAGTAACACCATTTTTCTTTCTGTTCTTGTATCTTCTCTTGGACAAATATTATAGTGAAAGTCTGTTGAGTTTTCTTCCCTTGTGCAGAAGGGTTTCCTAGGATAAATTCTTATGTATCTTGTGCATGGTTATCTTCTTTTGATCTTGGTTATTTACTACAACTATATAAATAAAGTTAATTAAATAAAAAAAAGCATAAAATTCAACATCCCAAAGGATAAGGAGGAGGGGATCATGGTTTAATGGAGGTCTTGGCCCTGAGTGACATGTTTCTAAAGATGAACTTGGTAGATAATCGATCAACCATTGTTGGGGTTAAATTTGAGACTCTGCGATATGGTCATAGTGATTTAAGAGTGGTTCGTACCAAAGATTCTAAAGATCGAAGATTTAGATGAAGGGGATAATGCAGGTAAGTTCGAGGGAATGTGACATTCTTAGGATACACATACGTCACCAACAATCCGAGAAAAAACTACCTCTCTGTGTTGTAGATAATTTGTATTTCATAGTTATAATAAGGGTCACACTGTGGCCAACACAATAGTATGCAAGGCCATGAGGAGTAAATAGGTGATGAAGAGATTTCAACATTTTCTAAGGTGTTTTATCAATCTCACCCAACAATTAAAGATGTTGGTCTTTAT
Organism: Picea sitchensis; assembly: GCA_010110895.2. Classification (NCBI taxonomy): domain Eukaryota; kingdom Viridiplantae; phylum Streptophyta; class Pinopsida; order Pinales; family Pinaceae; genus Picea; species Picea sitchensis. The sequence continues at coordinate 10,907 of SNQJ01S0251106.1, read as the reverse complement.
AACGGATCCAACATTGATGATATGAAGTGCTTGGGATTGTCTTCCATCATTTTCAAGCAAGAAGGTACTATGAATGAGGTGGATTGTATGGGTTCTTTAGGGTTTTTATCGAGTAGGTCTATGTGGGATGAAGGTAGTTTGTTGAGTCATTTTCTTAAACAAGGCTCATCTTCTTCAATGTAGGGGTAATGTGATATCACTAAGTAGGTTGTCAGTGTCTTGAAAGGTAATTATCCTTCATCCAATATGTAAATTTTGTTACTTAGGACCTTCTCTCCTCCTAGCTCAAGTACCCAACCAATTAGTCATAGGCACTCTCAAATATGAGATTTTTTTATCACCTTACCTGAGAGGGTTAGGAATAGGCCCTCTCAAATATGAGATTTTGTTATTACCTATTTATTGGGGTATGCACTTTTTTTCAATATTATAGGAGTGTGAGGTGGTGGATTGGAAAATTCTCTTCAAGTTGATATTGGCTTTKTATTAGCTCTTGCATGTACTAGGCATGTTTGAGTTGCCTTCATGCTTTATTTTCTTTGATCTCTTTGGTCCAAATTTTGATCAAAATATATGTAAAGACATAGTGTTAAACCATTTTGTAATGCACTAATATAAGAGAGGTCAAGCACTGCCATGATCACTCAAGAAATGGTAATATGAGTGGGATCCTATACTGGTTCTCTGGAAAACTAATTTTAATTGATGTAAAGCATTTTGTAATTATTTTGTTACTAAATATGAAATAAAATGAATTTTTTCCTTAGTGTGTGTGTGTGTGTGTGTGTGTATATATATATATTGGTTCTTTGGAAAACTAATTTTAATTGATGTAAAGCATTTTGTAATTATTTTGTTACTAAATATGAAATAAAATGAATTTTTTCCTTAGTGTGTGTGTGCCTATATATATATATATATATATATATATATATATATATATATCATAAGGAAACCTAAGGAATTATTTCCCATAATCGTGGTTGGTATCCCTAGTAACCATGTTGGTGTAGACTAGTGCACCTCACCCACAAGGATTGGAAGTAGGAACCTACTAGCACAAAATTAGCCAAATGCCCAAAAACATTGACAAAAAAATGTTGATTTAACCCCTTGGGCATCCCTAGTAAATTTGTTGATGTAGATTAGTGCGCATCACCCATAAGGATTCAAAGTGAGCACCTAATAGCACATGACTAGTCAAATGACCAACAACATTGACAACAACAATATTTGACCTTTTATATTAACATTCAATTATATCATTTGACTTAAAGGTATTAGACACAAACATGAATCTTTATTGACCTACAAATATATTATCCCAATCAACAAATATCTACTTACCAATTGTTGAAATTTTGACTTGCTAACAAAGCTTCCACTTGTTGGGAAATGCTATTGTTTATTTTCGACTACAACTCCAATATGTAGAGGAAGGAACCATCACCAAACCACAAATGATACGGTTGGAAGATCTATGTTGCACATGATATTTTGAGCAACTAGGGCACACAAGGATCAAGCTTCCTTTGATGATGAGCCTCTTGCCAAATAATGTCATTGAGCAATGGGTAATAAATATTGATAGTACAAATCCCACAAATTTACCACAAGGTGTTTTACTATGTTATGGTCAATTTTTTCTTGGTTGGTTACTAACATGTGGACATAATAAAATTTCCCCAAGTCAATATGACAGATTCACCCAACAAAAGGGCCATGTTACCCCTCATGTTTTTTATTTTGTATCTAGCAGAATCGACAACTAGGTGGGTTCGTACTCCTGTGACACGGGGTTGAGTTTTTTCGACTGCTACCACTATAACCTCTAGGAATACCCCTACAGTCCCATGTGTAGCACATGAATTTGAAAGGTTCGAACCAACGATGTTTCAAGGAGTTCCTTAATAGTGTTCCCTATTGCCAACTAATCTACACCTTCGAGACTTGTTACTCATCATGTTGACAAGAGTGATAAGGATATATTTGCAAGGGATAATACACCTTATTTTTTTTTCACTTGAGGATGGTTGAGCATAGTGGTCCTCCTTGAGGGGTCATGTGATTCTCTTGGTGTTTGTTTTCTTTGTGATCTCATGTTCCTTGGTTGATGATGTTGATCATTTTCTCTTAATGTGATGAATGTTTTCATGGTGTTGGTAGTGGCTTCATGATGTTTCTCCATAGCTTGTCAGGATCCCCCCAAGGGGGTCTTGGATGAATTGATTGATTCTTGGTCCCTTGGAGGAGAATTTTAATGCCTTCATGTCTATTTCACTTCCATGTTCGTATATAGCAGGACAAACAACCATTTTGACATAGTGCTTTCATTTTTTATGTACTTTGAAGGATCAAGGGAAATTGAGTTAAGGTTTTTATGGAGAATTCAACCTTATATATTTTCTATTATACTTATACAAGGATATTTAACACAATATACAACTCCTTTTGTAGAGTTCCCAACTCCTTAGTGATTTTTTAACATATTAGGGTTTCAAGGAAACATTAAAGAATCATTGATGAATTGCACTCCTTGGATAGAGAATTATGGGATTTTTATGGCTATCCTTTTCTTATGGTCATATTTGATGGATTAGACACCTACTTTGGTGAACTCCCTTGCTTCTTGAGAGACTTCCATCATTTGGATCAACACATAGGGGTTTTCAACATGGTCGGGATTTGGGACTCGGTTGAGGGAATTGAGATGTTTTTGTGTCTACCTTGCTCTTGAGATCATATTCTAATAAGTAGACATCATTTTGAATGAACACCCTACCTCTACCAATTATTTCCAAAACATGTCATCATTTTCATCATATTTTATGAGAGGTGATGATATGGTGCCTTAGAGTGAGGGTGCCCTTGGTTTTTTGTGTTTATTGGAGCCTAAAAGATGTCTACTATTGGATAGACACTCAAACTCATAAAATCCCCCCTTCTTTCATGGTTTTCCATAACCTTGGGTTATCTATAAACTATTGTGGATATTCCACTAGACAATTCGTCACAACAGATCTAATAAAATACTAAAATCTTTACTTTGAGGGTTAATTTCCTTTAGATCTAATATTCTTTAATCATCAATTCTCTGCTTAAAATGTATGAAATAGTTGAAATGAAAAAAATAGAAAAAATAAATAAATACTCACACACTATGCACAAATAAACACAAGATATAACTTGGGAAACCTAATATGGGGGAAAACCTAGCCAGAAGGTGAAGTCACTCTTCTCTCTTTTCTTCAAATGCAAGTAAAAAGAAAGAGACACTTTGTGTGGATTTTTGTTTGACAGTGTTGTGGCCTATATGGCTTCTACATAATCTCTCCTCCTCTATTATGATCTCAAAATACCACTCCTAAGTTCTCTTATCAACTATGGAACAAATGCAATGCTAAATAATGGAACCCCTTCTCCTCCTAGTGGCTTAGTATTAACATCACCCAACATCCATCTAGGGGAAGGGTTTTGACTTCTTCAACTCTCAATTGTGATAAGGTTTTGGGCCTTCTAGAATATTCTTTAAAGTACATACGTGGTTGGCCCCATATGTGTGAGTAATGGGGGATGACGTGGTATCCACTTGTACCATGGTGGTCAACATGGTAGATCAACTTGCGGGAGGAATAACTTTTGCACACAAGCTTTGATTGACGCATTTTTTGCAACATTGGAAAGGTCTTGATGCGTAGAATAACATCAAGGGGTCCTATATAAATATAGGAAAGTTTTGATTCCCCAAATATGTCAATTGGTGCCTAAAAATGGTTCCATAATGTTTCAAAAACCAATTTTCCAAACTGGGACCTAATATTAAAATGACCCTACAAGATGTTTCCTCCAATTTTTTCCATTTTGAAAGAATCGATATAGATGAAAAATAATAAAACGATCCAATCCAAATCATACCTCCCCATTTAGGGAGGCTTTTGGTCCCCAAAAGATTTACTGAATAAGGTGAGGAAATATTTCCTCTATCTTCTACTTGGAGTACCACTTTGTTTTGCGTGGAAGTTGTCCTTTCAACCCAATTTTCCAAAGGTCATGATTCCCTTGTCTTGTATTTTTGGACCATTTATGCAAAAATGTGTCATATGCCAACTCTACCTAAGCATATGGTGGTAAGTCCTATATGGAAGGTAGGACCTAGGATTGTAGATTTTGAGATTCTCCACATCCACTACTGAGTAAATGCACATGTATGGGGGTCAACTAAGTATCTAGGTTTTATCTCCCACCTTCTCTAATATCTCAAAAGGTCCATACCGCAGAGCCTCAATATTCTTACCAATACCCTGTAGTCTTTCCTTATTTAGTTGTAACCAAACTCTATCTCCCACTTTGAATGAATTCTTCATTATGTGTTGATCATGTCTAACCTTGTATTTTTACTGTGACTTATTTAGTGTCTCCTATACTTGCAAATGGATTTTCCTAATCTTATCAAAAAATTTCTCTGCTCTCAATGCATATCATGTGAGGTCATCCCTCACTCCTCCTTGTTGTCCATATACAACATCCAAGGGTGAAGGTGGAAAATATCCAAAGAAAGTTTCAAAAGGTGACTTACCAGTAGAAGTGTGGAATGATCTATTGTAAGAGTGTTGTATGTAGATCATATTTGAATCCTAGGTCTTCAAATGATTCTGATTATAACCCCTCAAAAGGTGCACCAAATTCCTATTGACTACTTGTGTTTTCCCATCTGTCTGTGGATGTAATCTTGTAGATCTCTTTAGCTTAGTGTCCATGTTATCCCACAATGTAGTACGAAATGTACTAATAAATATGGTATCCTTGTATAAGATGATGCTCCTTGGTATTCCAAAGTGCACCCAGACATGTTCAAAGAACATGTTTGTTTCTTCTTTTCCTTTGATGGTATTTTTACAAGGAATGAGAATGCACATCTTGTTGAACCTGTCAACTACCAAAAATAGATATTCATGTCCCTTCTTGGTTATTCGTAAACCTCCAACAAAATCCATGGAAATTATTTCCCAAGGTTGAGAAGATACATGTAAGGGATGGTATAGAACTTTCTTCTTTTTACCGAGCTTGTTGGTACAATAAAGTATACATTCTCTTAGACCATCCTACATATTATTGAATTCTAGGCTAGTACACATACCTTTGTAAGTTGGAAATTGTCTTCCCAACACCAAAATGTCCTACAACATTGGAGGCATGAGCATCTCTGATAAGCCGCAATCGTTCACCTTTAGGAACATAGAGATTGTCGAACTTGTAGAGTAATCCATTCCAGAAATGATAGTAATTCTTGTCGCCACCTTCTTCTATATAAATTTGGCCATGTAGATGTTGAAACACCTCCATGAAGTCCTCATATTTTGTGTATGCCTCTCTATATGCATCATGGATAAAATGATCCATGTGCATTAGAGTTCCAAAAGATGTAATCTTGGATGTGGGTGGCCTTCATTAAAGCATGTCTTCCACCCTGATTGTGTTGCCCTTCTTATGCTTAATGATTAGATGAAATTGTTGTAAGAACCCCACCCACTTGTAATTTCCAGCCTGTTGTAGCTTACTTTAGGCCTGCAAATACTATAGCAACTAGTGATATATGTGGATGATGGTATCCTTTCCCATTAAATAGTGCTTCCACTTCTTGACAGCTTGAACCAGGGCATAGATTTCCTTGTCATAGGTAGGGTAGTTGAGCATTATCCCATGAAAAATTTCAAAATGATAGAATTCAAGCCTTCCTCCTTGCATCAAAACTGCTCCCATGGCATACCCACTTGCATCTGTCTCCACTTTGAAAGGATTTTGAAATTTTGGTAATGCAAGAATTGGTGTTTGACTGATCTTTTTTTTCAGATCATCGAAAGTTTTGGAGCAGGAAGGGATGTTGATAAAGAAGATGGTAGAGGATTATTGCATCATTTTCTTGAGCATATAGTGGATCGATGTGGAGCATAGGAGGAAGTGCATTAAGGAAGAAGTACTCAATGAATGAGTGATTTGGCTCACTGTATTTGGAGAAAGGAGGAATGTTGGTAAAGAAGTTGGTAGATGCTTCTTGCATCTTGTGCTCGAGCATACAATAGTAAGATAAGTACATGGTCTATGTAATTGTATTTTGAGCAGGAGGGATGCATGCTTGCAATGAAATAGGATGATGTTTCATAGAATCACGTTATCATGCATACAATTGTAATTATTTTTATGGAGTTGGATTTTATCATACATAAATGAGCATGTTATCGCACAAGTTGTAGGTTGGGAAAATCTTGACCCAACCACCAAATGGTGACAACTTTGAGAACACCTACCCACTGTCATCTTAGGTAGGTATTCATGTCACTTTAGAGATGATATAATTACCTCAAGGGGGAATCTCGGTGACCCTAGGGGTAAATTATATGTAAAGTGAGATGTATGAATGGATGCCCCTATAGGTCAAGCTACTAAGTGTGGAAAAGGGGTTGAAAGAGGTCTTGGTGGTAGCCAAAGGTTTCCAAGAGGTAAGAATCCATGTGAAGAGTGGTGTACCTGCCCAAGACACAAGAATAATCCAATATACGTATACAATGTTAGATGGACAAGAAATTTAATCTTGATGTTCCTAATTGCATAATTAAACGAAGATACATATCAGCAAGAAACTAATTGTTAAAGATTCTAAACAATTGCTAGGTCCAACAAATGATGCAAGAGATAATCTTGATAAAAACAAGTAATACTCAAGTATGAAAGCATAAGACTTTAGAAATGAAACAAGGTTGTAATAAAAGGTGTTTTTAGAGATAGTTTGCAGCCTTATGGATGTAGAAAAAAAGTTGTTACAACAGTAAATCCAACCACCAAAAATTACAAAGATTCCACCCAAAAGTTGCGCTAGGCCTAGTAGATTATCTTGGCAAACTTTAAGCAAATTCTGACAGTTGAAAAGAAAGTTACAAGTGAGTAAAGAGAGTGTTTGTTGCGACTCTAATGGATGTATATTTTAATGAGATATAAATCTAAGGATACTAGGCAAATCAAGATACCCTAGTGTCCTTGAAAATCCCTTAGCATGCAAAACATTATCCAATTGAAACAAGATTAGTATCTCATTAAATCACATTTACTGAGGCAAATAATTTATTTCTCCAATGAAAAAATCATATTAGTGACTTTTAAAATTGGGTGAACAGGGTCTTTAAAACACTAGTTGGATCAACAATATCCCTAGGGGTTTAAATTATCTTACTCCCTAGTGTATGCCAACCAACTTAGGGTAAATCTAGGAGGGTGTACACACTTGTACTTCTCCTATCAAACCCTATTCAAAAATTACTTATAAAATTAGCAATAAGATGAAGAAGAAATAGAGGGTGTATCCAACATACTCCTCCTAGGGTTTCCACCAACAATTACCAAGAATGAGAAATAAAGAACTAACATATGCATATTTTTCTTTACAATTTCCAAGAAAAGAGATATCAAACCCTAGTTCACCATTTAAATTAACATCTAAGAGAAAAAGAACAAGCCTTCGAGAGGTGAGCATCACTTCAGTTCATCAATTAACCTAGAGATAACACCAAAAAACATTTTCACAAGAGAGAGATACCAAAAATTCCGAAGAGAGAATAAATTTTAGCGAAGTACTTCTCACAATGGGAGAGTTATATTATGAAATGAGATTCACATGATCTTTATTTATAAAAAATGTCTTAAACATTGTTTGTCCACATAATTTAGGGTAAACATAAAATAAGATTTCAACAACCCTTATCTTACCCCTTAAACCAAACAATAATATTTTAATTCTAATTTTCATATAAATAAAACCCTAACACAAGACATTACCCCTCTTTAGGGAAACTATTTGGCACTTGGAGAAATTCGTTGGATTTGGGGGTGCATGGCTAGGCATCCAAAGGCCACATGTACTTCATCCAAGACTTTTCCTCATTGTTCAAAGCCTCTTTCCTTCAAAACATGCCATATGTCCTCATCACCACTCAAAACCCCCTCAAGCATGACGTCAAGCCCCTTAAGGTGACGTTTTTGGCCTGCAAAGAAAGTAGTTTGATTTGTGAGGGAATGCTATAACCCTAAATTGCACCAGACATGCATACCTGGAATCAAGCCATCTTAATTGCTATCTTTGTCAAGCCATCACTGAACAACTCTTCTTAAAAACCATTTATTTGAAGGTGTACGCGCCCTGCACCACTACTGCCCATGTACACACTCTTGTTGCACCACTACAGCCCGCATACACTCACAAAAAGTGTGAAAAATGAAAATTGCAAAGGAATACGGGTTTTTGGTCCATTACCTAACCAGTTGGCCGCCCATATCCAGTCACCCCAACCATTACTATATTTTTGGCCTATAAAAGAAGGTGTTGGTGTCCCATTCTAAGGAGAAGCACGAGAGCATAGAAACTCTACCCATTTCAGTATTTCCCCTTTTCCCCAATATTTTTCAACCACATTGTGAGTTTGAGCCAGAATTCCTTCTTTCTCTATTGCAAACCCTTACCATTTCCCTAGAGAGAATTGAAGAGGAGAATAATATGTGGAAGCAGTTGGTGCATGGTGAAGAGGAGCCCAGGACCACGTTAGAGGAATAGTTGTTGGTCTCATATTGTAAATGAATTTTGTGAGATTAATATAAAGAAATATTTTTTCCGTCCTGCCAAATGATGTCTTAAATATTTATGATTTGTTTACATTTTTGTTATGATGTCTAACCTACTAATCCATATATAGAATGCATGCTTGTAGTTTCTTGTTTTTCTTTTGGTGAATGCAAGTTAGCCTAGGGAGGATATCTGTAGTTGAGAAACAACTGAGCGCAAAGGGATCGACACCGGACATGGAGTTTAAGGTATGCCTACCAGATCCCTATACTTTGTCTTTTATATATGATTGTGGGGTGATGACAAGATAGTTGTTAAAAGTAGGAGACTTTAAACGGTTAGCTTTGCCTGCACTTTAGAACCCTGGTGTATTCTGTAGGGGGTTTTTCCCGCTATATCAGAATTGGTGACCATACTAGGGAGACCTCTAGGGTTTTTTGGGGATATTCATTTGGGGTGTTTTGAATCAATTTATTTATTGTTTCTTGAGTTTCTATAAGCTTCTGTGTCTTTAAGGGATTCTGGTCTTCCATACCAGTACTCCCTGCCTATGCGTGATTGTTGGTTTTCATTTTTTTGAGAAGTTACAGAGGTGTACGCAGCCTATAGTGGGCCTACACGCGTACATACACACCCTGCCTTTGGACAACCCGTGTACATACGCAGGCTGCTGAAGTGTCAGTAGCGTGCCTGTGTTGAGAATTTTTTTATTTTTTTTTAAAGAAGAGGCAATCATCCTCTTCCCTGTCAGAAGTCACACTTCTCAGGGGTTTTCTTGATCTAGCCCTGGTCTCTATCATAACAATCTATAGCCTAGGTATGACCTCAACATAACTTTCTTTTTATCAAAGATTTCTTGTGTTTTCTTTATTAGGGTTTTTAGACAAGTTTGTGAGTCTGTTCTGATCTACCTGCTTGGTATTGTTAGTGACTCCCTATGATCCACGATGGGCCAGAAGTCATTTCTTGGTCTTGACTTGTCGTCATTTTTCCATTTTTTTCTTTATAAGAAAAGAAAATAATTCATTTTCAAATTTCTTGTTTTGAAGCATAAAACAATAAATTAAAAATTCATTTCTTTGTTTGGTAAAAGTAGTTAAGGTTAGTTGCTTTATTTACCAAGGAAAAAGAAAGTTTTCTTAATTTCTTTACTTGAATACTTAGTAAATTAAGTAGCCCGTAGTCGAGCAAAATATTTTTTTAAGTTTTTCTTTTCAAAGATATGAGAAAAGTAGTTACGAAAAATTTTGGTGAAAGAGTTTAATTTGGAAAATCTTTATTTGTGAAGAAGGAGTAGTTTGTTTTTAGTTTCATGTTATGCTCTTCTCTTTTGTCTCTTAAAGAACATCACTGGTTTCACTTTTGTTCCTTTTGACTTAAGACAACCACTAAAATTAACGCTTAATTAAAATTTATTAGACTTTGTGTTTGTAGGGTCCATCAATTCAATCTAGGCTAGAGCCTTGATTTAGGATTGGAGAGGAATCTCTTCAAGGATACAAAAACAAACATAAGAGTTTGTGCTAGGGAGTGCTTGAAAGTCCAGTAACCATGAAAGTTATCTGGGAGCCCCCTCTAACACAGGGGCTAAACACGAGGTCACGTGCGGAAAGGTAGTGGAGATAACCCCTCCAAAGCTGAACCAAGCATAGTGGGGAACACATATAGAGGGCTTATCTTGGGATTTCGTTGATCTCATTTTCCATGGAGCTTCGTGGGTATCAAATCCGTTCAAGGTCCTCAGTCATCTTCTAGAACACTTTATTTCGATACCCTTGATAGGTTTTGGGCTTGATACCTTGCTCATTGTGGTCCACCTGACTGTCGACTGTACTCGCCTGGTGACTGTTCGCACGTTGGCAACCTAGTTGCCTTTATATTAGTGAATTACACAAGTGACTTTGGGGGTATACTGCAGTACCTAGGGAAGACATTGGGCCATGCTTTGTAGAGCATACTCAGAGGATGATTCCTTATTCGAGTTTCACTTGCACCAGTAAGCTTCTCTAGTGTTGGCTGGTGTAACTGTTCTTCCAACTAGCTAGTGATATGTTTGTCTTGTCTCATAGGAGATTTTTCTAGTGTGTGATGGTATTTAACATTAATAGAAAGAAATAGTGTGTCATTGATCTTCTCACATCGTGGAGGATCAGGAGCTCCACCAGTCACGAAGGCTTCTTGGACTGTTGCCGGTTAATCTGGAGCCACCCCCACCACCGCTAAGGCGAAGACTGGACCAAGAAGGGTCTTTTGAGGTGACCGGGCCACAGGAAACTGAGAGGAGAACATTTGATTCTGG
>SNQJ01S0251105.1:0-12826 GCA_010110895.2 Picea sitchensis | reverse complement strand
GAAAAGACTAATCACCCCCAATTCTCGTCTAGAATAGTTAAGTCACCATTGAGTCTTGCTAAGAAAGCTCCCAATGGGGATGGTTTCCAACCAATGGATCAACTTTTATGCAAGTGAGATCTTTCCCTAGGTGAAGATACTCCCGACAAGAATTTGTCCACCCTCAGGGTTTGAACCACTAGACACCAATAAAAGAAGATGATGGGACGAGAAGTCCAAAATCCCTTCCTCCACGTGACTATGTAGCCCCTCAATGGATCAACCCACTTGATCTTGCAAATAAAAGAATCACAACCACTATTCTATCAAGCAAAATAACTCCTTAACCAAGAAAGAGAAGCATAGAAGAATTGACCAACAATGTGCTAGTAAATAAAAGTTCAATAATATGGCATTATGATCTCATAAATTGTCAACAACCTAATTGGGAGGAGGGACTAGCTTTTTATAGACTCTTTGCAACAGCTAGTTTCCCTCTCCCAATTAAAAATATTTGATTGACTTGTCATCCACATCCCGGAGATTAAGTCATTTGAACAAACTAATATTTTTATCATGACAACAATTTTTAATAAAAAATTACCCACAAGGGGTTTCAATTTAACTCAAGAGGATCAACGTATAGCCTTAAGGACGAATTTGCTTGGTTTAGAGTGTAAACAGCTAGCTCCAATATTCCATTATGCAATGTTCCATTTATTTCCCAATGGCCATTTGCTTGATTTCTCCATGGCTAGTATTATACCCATCAACCCAACATTCATTTGACCCAAGCAACTTCAATATTTATGTTGGCAACTAGGAAGTAGTGCAATTTGACTTATTGAGGACCGGTTTAATGTGTTGGTCCACTTCAACGTCCAACATTAATGCTCAACGACCAAGCAAATGGTATGATTTAATTTAATGAGGACCAATTGCTTAATTAGAGTGCACCCAAGCTGATTTAATTAAATGTGGGAAATGGTATGATTTAATTTAATGAGGACCAATTGCTTAATTAGAGTGCACCCAAGCTGATTTAATTAAATGTGGGATCGATCTGTGTGAGGGCTGATTTAAGTAGAGGCCAACTTGGTTGAGTAATGTCCACAAATGAGGGATAGTGTTTGCTTCACATATCCCACGGCAGATTTGAATCCCATGTGGCAACTCCCTTGTAATTATAGCGGCTCTCTTTATCTTAATGTTTGGATGGGTTGTTCCATAAGCAAATGGGCACTCACCTTTTACCATAATGTCATTTCACTTTTATTCACTTGGTACATTAAGATACCATTAATAAAAGGAGAGGGCCCCTTTTATAATATAATGTAAGCGTTTGCCTTTTTACCATAAAGTGAAAAGAGGGAGCCTTTAATAAAATAATTTTCCCTTTTAATCACATAGGATATAATTTTATATGCCCTTTTATTTGCCCCCTTATCCTGGTTTTGCCGAATCCACATAAAACTCATCGGATTGAAGGATTTTGAGACATGGGTTTTGTCGAGAACAAAATTTGTTTGCCTTGACATTGGATTTTTCCTTGCATGCCGATGAATGACTTTTTTATGCCACATTCGCACATAAATTTACGTACGTGACCCTTTGACAACAGATTTTTTGCTTATAACCCAACCTTTTTCTAAAATTTCAACGTGGCATGTCGAGTATACATCATGATGGTCAATTTGAGCCACTATTGTATTTTTGGCCCCGAGTAAATTGTGAGGTTGCCATGTTGAGAGCTGTAAAATGAATAATGCACCAAGGCCAAGAAGATGCATACAGACTCTATACACATGGCCATGTGGGAAATGACATATTCACAAGGCCATGGGTTTAACTAACCCCTAAGAGGTGATCATCAATACAAAGAACCCGCCCTCAGAAACTATTGAGTTTTGTACCTCTAGAAGTGATTCCCTGTGGTTTGCCCGAACCAAAAGAGGGAGATGTTGGTACCTTGTACTTTCTACTTTATAAACTAATTTCACTTTGACTTAGAGATTTAAGTCAAAAGTGGCACCAATATTAGCCTAGTGACTATTAATTCAATTTTGTGGGTGAATTGAGGGACATAAAGTAAACTAAGGGAACTTAACCCAGCGGGTTTTGAGTTGAGATTATTATGGGATGATCTCAACCATTGATTAGAAATGGTTTGGGATGATCCTAGCCATTCACTTTTAGGGTTTCTATGATTTGCTCAAGGAGGGCTTAAGAGGGGTCTAAGGAGGCTCATTCACTCTTATGTTCACTTGGAAAGCTTGAGGAGGAGCATGAGCATGAGGTTTGAGGCATTGGAAGAGGGCAGCAAGGGCTTCTATTCATGGAGGAGCTATGACAGCTAGAAATCCTATTATTTAGTGGTGATCACACTTGCTTGTGTGAGGGCTGCACCATAGGAGGAGGGCTCCACACCTAAAGTGTGGGAGCAGCCCAAGGCTGGACCTAAGTCGACTGCTTGTTTCAAAGTGGGAGAGGTAGCACACAAGAGCACATTTGTGCGCAATGGATTCTTCTTCAGAGCATCCAAGGTCAAGGGCTGCCCACTTCAATGGGATTGAGCAACAAAGGAGAAGGGCTCACCATGCTTGGGCGCATTCACCTTCTTGGACTTGTATAGCCTTTGAGAGGGGTTGCCTTTGTATTAGCTTCATTTGTTTCATGTACGTATCTCATGCTTTAGACACCACTCTTATATATACCTCCATTCCAATTAGCTCAGGGGGTTTCATCTAGGGTCATGTTGAATTAAAATACCTGTGGTTTGGCCGTATACGCATAGAGTGTATATCAACTTACTTGTGTTGTTAAGATCTAGAGGAAGTGTTGCTTGTTTTGAGTTATATTGCATGTGCTAACTTTGGGTTAAGAAAACACATGCAAGGGCACCTCAAAAGAACACTTAACCTACAAAATCTATGGGCGGAAAGTTACTAAATTGTTTGTTGTCCTAAAACAACAAAAGACAGTTTTGAAGATTGAAACTTCGAGCCAATCTCAAGGTCAAAGACGGACCTTAGTTGGCAACCTCATAGGAACTCGTTTTTCTTCATAAACCATGTGTCCCAATAGATCCATCCAAAGGCCTCCAATCCTATCTAGGACGAAAGGCGAATGAGAATGGGTACTAGAAGGATTGGGCATGGCCAAACTCCAAGGTCTAGAAGTCCATAATACAATATTGTCCACATGGCCTACAAGGCTTTAACTTGCATCTTCTTGGGCTTATAATGGTGTAGCCAAGTGAAAAAATCATAGGGTACCTCTCACGGAGGTACCAGCTTGTACAACCGTATAGGCGTAATCAAGACATGAGTCTATATATCAATCGGGGATAGCAAAGTTATTCCTCAGCCTAAGGTGATTTCAATAACCGTGCAACTACCGGTTTTAAGCAACTTGTGGAAGTTTCCTTGTAAGAGTTTTTCGAAGGAATGAAAAGCTGTTTTGAAGGAGAATTACACGTGTATGTGTGAAATTGATTTTATGCTTCAGCTATTTAATTTCCAACTATTGTGTGATTAATACTATGGTCTAAAATTTAATTTCAGCATTAATTAATTCAACAATTACTTGTTTAATTGAGATCATAAGGACTTTTGTCATCAAGTATCGCATTTACCAGGCTAGGATAAAAGGCTATAAGGTAGAGGACCAACCTGCTTAATATCAGGAACCTATCCCATCCAATGTAACCACGATGGGAAGCTTCTTTCTATTTAGGGAGAAGAAATTGGAGACGCCCCCTGACCTCCGGGTTTTGAAAGGGCAGGATGCTGATAAGGACAAATCGCTTCACAAATCAACAATCGCCATAATAGATAGTCTGGCTAAACAAACAATAATAAGGTATAACGAAAAAAAGAAAAGCACATGCTTGAGACAACAAGGAAAGCCGATTACTGCAATCTTGGTTAGTACTTCATATAAATCGACTTATCCTCAGATATTCAATATAAGCAATCTAAAGGTAAATGTTGACGAAGTAAATGATTACTAAAATAGTAAATGATAAATGTATCAATTTGTCAATAAATACAAGAATTATATTGCATCCAATATAATCAATCAATACTTAGTCGAATAAATGCCTCAACTACCATTCAATTGCTCATAGACAAAACGTTGTTGCATCAATGATATAATAAAAAGGAGTGACGTGTCAAGATTCAGGTTGGGTAGGGTTAAGGTTTTGAGATTCAAGAGTTTTTAAGAGTTTGTTTGATCAGCATCACTTCAAGGTTTGAGAATCCCTGCATCGCGCTCGAAGTTAAATGAGTCAATAATGAAGGAATGTAGGAGTTGAAGGAAGGAAGACGGCTAAGGACCGGAGGAAGAGCTTTGAAGTGTTGGGACATGTGGCCTCGTAGAGATGTCCCTAGGTGAGAGAGGCTCACTCAGGTGTTGTTAAGCATGGTCTTGTGCTCTCTCCTCCTTCCTTAGGATGGCAAACGGGCTAGCATGAAAACAAATGTCAAGACAGAGTCAAATGGGAGAGTGTTGTTACAAAGAAGGTGCTAATATCAAACCCTAGAAGAAAACGGCCCTAAGTGTAGATACCCTAGTCCTGGGACGTCTTCTCCTTCTGAGTTCGAAAGTAAGATTCAGTATATGAAGAGGGGAAAATGAGTGTAGCTAAGGCTAGGCTCAATCCTTCTTAATGAAAGAGTAGAGTGTTGCTATGGCAAGGCTCTATCTCACTTCAAAGAAACAAAACGGCTATAAATCTTGACGGGACATGAGACAAGGACCAATTATGTAAGCGTCACTTAGGGTTTATGCAAAGAATTTATAATAATAAATGCAAGTAATAACAATACAACCATTCAATTAAGAAGTTTGCAGAATTTCACTTCCATTTCACCAAGAAACATCAGAAGTAAACCCTAGTTGTAACACCTTCCATCAAGAGAAATGCCAAAAATGCCAAGAGAATCTTCCATCAACAAGTGCGCCTCAAAATTCAGCCAAAACCCTAAAGTAGGGCGCCATACTTCAGACCTCACCAAGTGGTGAGGAAAGATGATGATAAAATGAGTCAAAACCTTCAATATCCGTATCAATGACCTAATTTTTACTTTTAGGCAAAAAAGGCCGACAAGGCCATAATACCAAAATAATATTGTTTTACATTAAAATTATCAAATTAAAAACCCTAATTTGAGCTCCAAAGAGAGTAAAATCCTCGAGGGAGGCGCTAGCCCTTCTAGGGCAAATGAGACATCCATGAGAAAAACGTTAGCCCCCTAGGGGATTCTCCAAGGTGCTACACGTGCCACTGCTGCCCATTGTGCCTCCAAAGTGTCCATGAAGCTAGATGACGCCATGGTGAAGATGGGACGCCCTAATCCTTCCAAGGCTAGTTCAATCAAAGGGTCATTATTCCCCCTAGGTCTAGTCCTGAGTGTCTCCGTGGACATCCTCTTCCTTTCAGTAAAACCCCTAATTAAGCTTCTATCATGTCCTCGCCTTTGATGGGGTCTCGCAGACTATCCGGCGGGCTCTTCAAATTTAGGGAGGTCTGAACTCCGTCTCCCCATGTGTACCAAATTCAAATGGTACCCGGCCCATCTGCATGGTCCCCGGCATTATCAGCACCTCCATGGGTTTGATTACTGTGGATCATGTAACAATGTCAATCACATCCTTTCATCATCAATATTATTAAACATATGCATAAACCCCTAATACATCAATCAAAGCTCAAAGACATTGGTAAAACCGGCAATACAAGATTGGAGAAAAGGTCATACGTCCTATTGGCTAGTGTCCACAGCGAGCGAAAAGTTCTAAAGTTTTCATCCAAGCCATGTAAGTGTGAGGTGATGTGGCTAGGGATATCCAAACATGTGGGTGCAATATATCGAGGGATGCATAATCAAGCACTGTGGGCGCTCTTTGTAGAAGGCGAAGAAAATCTCGGCTTATGGATGCATTTTTCCCAAGCCCATTCTTGCCTCTTTATTCCTTTTTATCTTTGCTTTTATTCTTGACTGCTTTTTGTTCAAGAGATAACCAAGGGACACCGCCTTGGCATGGTGACCAGAAATGACAACGCAATTCACGAAAGTACATTTCACGGAAAATGAAAAAGGTTGGCTTGTGATGAGACCCCTTCCCCTCAGTCATTCAACTAAGAGCCACTACCCTAGCATGGTAACCAAATGGTGGTAATTTCATACCATTAGGTACCCATGGACCCATATTAGGTTGGCTCGCATGAGAATCTCATCCCTCCGACTAGGTCTTGTTTTATTTTTACGGGTCCCTCTTGATTCTTGCTGAGAGGCTTTTTACCTTCAGGATCCTTGGGCTAAGCATCTCAAGGTTTTATTTCTAGGCTTTGTCTTTTACTAGCTGCCTTTACCTTCTGGGTCTTTTAGCTCCTTCTTCCACGAGATAAGGTGCAATCCTAATAATACAACCTTAAATTTATCAAGGGAGTGGGATAAATGAGCGGAGATAAGATGAAAAAGTGGTGCTATGATGGAGCAAACGATGGCTTTTCAGAAAAATTCTCCCAAGCAAACCAAGACTCATGGGCACAAGCCAGTAGGGGCACCCCCACACTTCCCAAGCATGGTCGAAAGGGCTTAAATGTAAGATCCAAGCAAAGCATAGAGATAAAAGAGACTGATGCATATATTTAAAGGTTTCAATGATCAAAAGTGACACTACCATGATACCTCGGACCAATTACTCCATGGAGCAAGAACCTCTTCCGACACAAGACCAAGCCGAAGGTGACGGATGCTAACACAAGCAATGATAAGGGACGACGGAAGAAGAGATAGGCCCCGTGGCCATGCTCAGTCATCCCGCCTTTCAGACTCCGTGTCTAGGACCCGGTGGGCCTCGGAGACATGATCTCCTAGTTATCCCAAAAGTGGGGATAATAAATACCCAGGACTTGGAATTTTCACATACAATGCTTGTGCTAGTGTATGGATTTTGATGATTCCTATACCACCCCAATCTCTTGAGGTCCAACACAACTACCAATTAACCCTATGAAAACCATTATCTCTAGAGTTATTGGCTCAAAGAACTCTTCTTAAGGCTTTTTCAATCTTTTGATAAGCATTCATGGATTGTGCCCAGCATGATGAATAGTAAATATGGATGGCCACAGGGACTTTGTTACAAATCTAGAATTTGGCTACCAAAGCCATAGGCTTGATGATCCATTTTTCAATCTTTTCAAATCTTTAGAAGAAATATATCGATAAAGATAAACAGTTATCGATCTTTAAGCTACACCAATTTCTTCATAACATTTGGGAAAAGCCACACAACACAATGCAATTTATAACATCAAAAATGTAGTAATTCTATTCATACTATCTCCTGCGGCATACGAGATTCTAGGTCTACATGGATCATGCATTTTAATTCAGACGGTCCGCATACTAGTCGGTAGTACTTAGTGCGTCCTTTACAACAAAACTATGGCTACAGCACAACCCAATTTTCTCTATTCTTCTGGCTTGCTAAAACATCATTGAAACACAAAATTGATATGCCAATCTCCTCTAATTGGTACCGCTACTTTCTCTCTGCTAGTGAATGTTAACCAGACGAAACCCATACATCAGACGGATTCCTCTCCCCTTGTTTTCTCTCGCTGTTACTTGTTTGTTGGTGCGCTAAGCAAAGGGTCTCACCTTGGACTCTCTTTGTTGTCCCCGGCTTAATCTCTACCGCCCTCCTCTTTGATCTTGAAATAGTTATCACGCGTAGCTCAACTCCTTAGCGTAATTTAGGCTCTAGTCTCCATTCCTTCTGGTGGATCAGATGAATATGGTCTCTAGTTGCCTCCTGGCCCAAAACCACCAGTGAAGGACCCTTTAATTTGGTCCCCTACTTCAAGGCACTCCTTCCTCTTGACCCTCTCCCTCTTTGGGGTGTTTTTGTTGGATCCTACCTCCTGGCCCTCTCCTTAGCTCTCCCTGGAAGCACATCCCTCTTCCTCTCCTGGTCAATTTCCTTCTCTCTCTGTTAGGTTAAGGAGACAGTGCTCTGCTAGGTTACTTGTAACCCTATCCCTTTCCCTATGTATCTCCCCGGCCCAGGGATCCCTTCTCATCAAGATCTTGATCCAAGGGTGGGGATCTAATCAAGCATTGGCATGCATCCAATGGTTGTGATATAATCTTAGATTGAATTAGGTGGTCCCTCTTAGATTGAATTAGGTGGTCCCCACCATTATAATATTGTCTAGTCATAAGTTGGGCTTTCTCCTCATTACTAGACACCCCTAATGATGAAGAATTACCTACCCCGGCTACACTCTAACACTCCCTCTTAGCTGCAGGGGAGATGAGCCAATGGAGCTGCCTCCTCCATGATCCACTTCACTATTTGTTTCTCCCTTTGAGTCTGAGAGACCCATCCTCTCAATGTCTAGACTCTAGATACTCTATTTGCTCTGCCTAGATGTATCTGCTACACCCAGCACCAGGATTATCTTAGTATCCCCATTCATCCAATAGAGTCCATTCCCACCATGTGGGCCTATTGAGAATAGCTTCTGTTTTCTTCATACTTGATTTGCAAAATTTCATTTCTCCTGTGAGTTTGTAAACGTGTCGCCCCTGCTGTGCCTTTAGACCATTCCTATGCCTACTTTCATACGTATCTGGTGCTTGACTTTTAACTGAACGGATGTGTACATTGCAGCCAAAGAAGCTTGCTCCATAGCCTTTATTCTATGATGAGATTGAGTATAATAATCAATTTCATACATGGTACATACAGTATTCTCTGTATCCCAAGAATCCCTGCCTGATTCTAATTGTAGTGATACTACTCCCTTTCCATGAATTTCCACCATACTAGAATGCACCCTACACCCCAATAAAATCCTGAAGCTTGACTTGAGAACTCCTGAAGTGCAAGTCGTTCACCTGTAATGTGACTTGTGGCCCCACTGTCTATGTACCATCCTATCTTGGTCCTGTGAATCCGCCTCTAAAGGTTGTTCCTCTTCTTCCTCTGCCTCCCCTCTTGGAGGTAAGAGCGAAGTTTTCCTCCTCCTCGTTATCATCCACATCTCTGCTTCTCCTTATCTCTTCTTGACATCAATCATTCCATAACCTGTCCCAATCTGGCAGTTTCTCTTTGGCAACTACCCCTGAGATGAAAGGGTTCCACTCCTTGGGCAAGCCTCTCAAGGCAGAACGAATTGTTTCAGCTGGGGATAGTTTTACCCCAACTACAAGGAGCTCATCTAAGAGCAGCTTTACTTTGGTCAGATAAACTGTGACACTTTCTTCCTTGGACATTTTGGTGTGTTGGAGCCTTTCCTTGAGAGCCATGATTTTGCTCTCATGCTTGGCTTCAAACAAAGCTTTCAAATGTGCCCACATCTCATGAGCAGTTTGTTTTTCGCCAATATTTGGTACCAGATTGTCCTTTACTTCATCTAGAAGGATCCTCTAAGCCCGGATTTTTGAAGCATAATATATCTCTTTGTCTTTAGCATCTGTGGGAATTGAAACTGGGTTTTCAACAATATTCCAAACCTTGCTCTCTTGAAGAGCATTATTCACTCTGTACTTCCATTGTACATAGTTGGAGGCACAGTCAAGCCTGTCCTCATATCCAAGGTTAGTAGCCATCTTGCTACTGGTCTCAGCTTCTTCAGCTCTAACTTACTCCCTCTTTCTTTGAGCAGATCGACCCTACTCAGTCCCTTCTTCATCTTAGAGAGTAAGACCTCTCTCTGGATCTAATTCTTCCCTTGTCTTTGCAACACAAGGCTTAAATACTTATCTTGGGGCTGCCAGAACCTAACTCTGATACCATGAAGAAATATAGATGATAAATATAAATAGTTATCAGCTCTTAAGCTACAGCAATTTCATAACATTTGGGACAGCCACACAACACAATGCAAATTTTGTATATAAGATCAAAACAGAGAAATTTTATTCATACTATCCCTGTGCATACAGAGATTTCACCTAGCCTGGGTCTACATGGACCGTACGACCTGTACGGGTCCGTACGCTTGCTAGTAGTACTCAGTGCGTCCTTTACAACAAAACTATGGCTGCAGCACAGCCCGTTTTTTGCTATTCTTCTACAAAAACATCGATGAACACAGTTTATATGTCAATCTTTGACCTAGGTACAGTTCCTTTTCTCTGTTGGATGAATGTACAATCCGTACGAAACCCGTACTGTACAGATTCCTCTTCCTTGCTTTCTGTTTGTTACTTGTTTGCTGGTGCAGTTAAGCAATGGCCCTACCTTGGCCTCTTTGTCCCTGTCAGACCCTACTCGGCCTCTCCTATTTGACTTGAAATAGTTGTTGGTGCTAGCTCGACCCCCTTTAGCAGACTTTAGGCCCTAGCTTGGCCCTTCTTGGTAATTGTATTAGTTGTTGGCCCTAGCTTGGCCCTTCTTGGTAATTGTATTAGTTGTTGGTCGTAGCTGCCTCCTCGTCGAGCACAGTAAGACCCGACTTGATCTCTATCACATGCCTTCTCAGCCTCTCCCTTTCTTGGTCTCTATCACAGGCCTTCTTCCCTTCTCTCTGCAACACAGGGCCAAAATACTTATGTTGGGGTTGTCAGAACCTAACTCTGATACCATGAAGAAATATAGTTGATAAATATAAATAGTTATCAGATCTTAAGCTACAGCAATTTCATAACATAAATTTCATAACATTTGGGACAGACACACAACACAATGCAAATTATGTATATAACATCAAAACAGAGAAATTGTATTCATACTATCCCTGTGCATACAAAGATTTCACCCAGCCTGGGTCTACATGGACTGTACGACCTGTACGGGTCTGTACGCTTGCTAGTAGTACTCAGTGCGTCCTTTACAACAAAACCATGGCTGCAGCACAGCCCCATTTTCTCCATTCTTCTATAAAAACACTGATGAACACAGTTTATATGTCAATCTCTGACCTGGGTACTATTCCTTTTCTCTGTTGGGTGAATGTATAGTCAGTACGAAACCCATACTGTACGAATTCCTCTCCCTTGCTTTTTGTTTGTTACTTGTTTGTTGGTGCAGTTAAGAAGAGGCCCTACCTTGGCCTCTTTGTCCCTGTCAGACCCTACTCGGCCTCTCCTCTTTGACTTGAAATAGTTGTTGGTGCTAGCTCGACCCCCTTTAGCAGAGTTTAGGCCCTAGCTCATCCCTTCTTGGTAATTGTATTACTTGTTGGCCCTAGCGACCTCCTCGTACAACACAGTAAGACCCGACTTGGTCTCTATCACAGGCCTTCTCGGCCTCTCCCTTTCTTGGGATGTTGTTAACCCTACCTCAATCTCCCTAGCTCTCTGGAAGCGCCTCCTCTCTCTTGGTCGACTTCCTTCTCTTGTTAGGTTAAGTGAGAATGAGGCTTGCTAGGTTACTTGTAACCCTAGCCTTTTTCCTCATGTATTCCTGGCCCTAGGATCCTCTCATTAGGATCTTGATCCAAGGGTGGGGATCTAATCAAGCATTAAGATACAGCCAATGGCTGTGATATAATCTTAGCTTGAATTAGGTGGTCCCCACCATTATAATGTTGTCTAGTCATAAGTTGGACTTCTTCCTCATTACTAGACACCCCTAATGAGGAAGAAATACCTACCCGAGCTACACTCTAACACTTTGGACCATCACTTCCCAAATCTCTTTAGGCAAAGCTTGAAATGTGAAAGGTATCCTAGGGAATTTGAATATTTAACCTAGTTGAATTCAATAACATCCCTAGCCTTCGAGCCAACCAGGAGGCTAGCATTTGCTTTGTTTGAAGCATTGGGTTTTAGTGCACT
Source organism: Picea sitchensis (assembly GCA_010110895.2). Lineage (NCBI taxonomy): Eukaryota > Viridiplantae > Streptophyta > Pinopsida > Pinales > Pinaceae > Picea > Picea sitchensis. The sequence continues at coordinate 1,043 of SNQJ01S0251105.1, read as the reverse complement.
AGATATTGGAGCAAGATGCAGTGCAAAAGATCTAGATACAATCCATAGCGTTATCCCAACATGCATGTTCTTTGAGAATGGTAACGAATGAGTCATCAACAAAATGTCCATAAACCAATACCTAGCATCAAGCTCAAGCACTGGTATGCCTTTGATGAGGCCTTGGCTCACCTTATTATAGATAAAATACCCCAAGGCTTCATCGTCTAATAGGTGCACGATAAGGGCTAAAGGGAAGCCATATTGTATGGATCTAAAAAGGCCAATCCTCTTTTATTTACATTTTATTGATGGAAAGCATGCATAGTCACCCACAAATAAAGTTTCAACGATACTAACAAAAAATAAGCCAAAGACCAAGGCTTTCACCGTGGCTAGAATAAAAGGCCACTACACTCAATCATAAGCTTTTCCAAAATCAATTTTGATAAAACAAAGAATCCAATCTCAAGAAGCGAGCCCATTCCATGCATTCCCATACATCAATGACATTGTCCACAATGAAATGGCCCCGAATGAAAACTATTTGCTCGGGTCACACCATTTAAGTAGGATATGTTTGATACAAAGTGCCAAGGCCTTAGTCGAGATTTTGTAAGACACATTCAACTGAGTGATAGGCCATCGGTTTGTTATGAGCTCAAGATATCTATGTTTGAGGATAAGCCCAGTGAGACCCTAGATAATGCAAAACCCTAGATATTGCTTTTCATAGCTTCATAGCATCCCCATAATAGGTTCAACCAAACAATGTCCCACGTTGCCTTATAGAACTTGCACAAGAACTCATCCAATCCAAGGGTTTTATCGTCGGCCATTTCTCTTAGGGCCACTAACAACTCATCAAGAGTCAGAAATTGTTCATTCACTCTCACATGTTCTTTTGAGAGGCAAACCAATACCACATCCAAGCATTTCTCTTAGGGCCACTAACAACTCATCAAGAGTCAGAAATTGTTCATTCACTCTCACATGTTCTTTTGAGAGGCAAACCAATACCACATCCAAGCATTTCTCCATGGCCACCACCCAGCGTTTTGTAA
>SNQJ01S0251103.1:0-12826 GCA_010110895.2 Picea sitchensis | reverse complement strand
CCTCTGATTCCCTAATAATTTGATTGTAGATCCAATTTCTGGGGGAACAGTTATACTCTACTATTCAAGACCCTTCTAACACATGCTTTCATGCTCAAATCTGAGTCTTGAGAAGAAATTTATTGGCATAGGACCTCCCGTCCTAAAACCCTTTTATGCAGTCTTCTGTTGTAACTGCATTGTAAACCCCGAAATTGGGGTGCCAAGGATCATATTAGCTCTCATATTCGATCACTAACAAGATAAAATATTCACATAACCATAGTTTTAATACAGATGCATTGAACTTAGTTCTCCTTGCATACCCAAAAGACCTATAACTCCGACCCAGGTGATCGAGGCTATGACCTTGGTCAATTCTTCAAGTGCTAACCTCCTATAGAGGATCGAATATCGTTCTTGAACTGACGTGGATATATATGATTAGGGACGATCTCAGAGTCCCAACTAGCATGACGTTTATCTCCTTTCCCAAGTTCCGCAATAGAAACTGCTCGTCTGTAGTGGAATCTATGTCAACCGTTGATCTTGTCGAATCTACAGATCGACAGTCTAGGATGATTATGGAGGTTAAAACCGCATGGATGTTAGTTATACCCCCGATCTATGCAACTTCTCTCCATCGTAGATCTTACTTGTGTTGATCCGAAAATCAAAACTTAATCGGATGTTGATCCGACGGTCCCCCTCTGCAACTCCCAAATCTTATGATTGTTGTGGATATCTGTTGAATTCATTATTTTACGATCACAATATATTCTTTCCTTAGATTGATGTCTCCTATATCTTCTTCCACCATGGCTGCGTGACATACCTTAACCTAAATGGCTATCCGAAAATTGTCTTTCTTGTGAAGCTAATATTTGCACAAGTGATCTTCTTCTGGAGATGAATTTTGTTCTCAGACTCATGTTGGATCCTTCCATAAGGTACACATGCCTTATATACATCTTTAGGTGTAGGTCCATATAATTCGGGACCCCTTAGACTTATTCTCTAAGCCTCTTTTGTTTTGAAAACAATTTCTGGGCACTAACCATTTTTCTTTGGCCCCCAATCTCATGTGACCACGGGTTGTGACCAAGCACTAGGCTTATAGGAACTTATCCGAAGCTTCAAGACTTTGAGGCTTCAAAACTTTGGAGGTTCTCTCAAATCCAAACTTTCAATCCCCCAGAGCGTCGAATTGGAAAACTCGTAAAGAACGGTGGATCGACAATCTACGGCTTCCCAACTTCCAATGACTGAGATCCATTACGGGACTCCAGGATTCGAGAGTTATAGAATGTCCACACTCTCAATCCTTTCAAAGTGCCAAGTCTCAAGACTGCAGGATCTACTACCACATATCCTCTCCCGATCAATGGCTAGAATTTTCTCTGCAACTCTAGGCTTCAAGGTTTTCCAAAGCACATCTCTACAGATCTCCCAGAGTGTTGAATTACCAACAATCCTCTCCTTCCTCCATGTATCATATCCTGATCAACACTCGATATTAAATTCGGCCTTCAGAAGTTCTCGACACAAAGAAACCTGCAACTCAATTCCTTCCAAACGCTGAATTTTGAAAAACCCGAGGACCCACGGATTGACGGTCCTCCTTTTCTGTTTATATCTACGGTCAATGGAGTTTCCCGGGACTCTGACTTCGGAGGATTTCCCATAAGAACACAATAATTATTTTGAATGTCAAACTACCGATCCGGTCCACGTCACCCTAGGTGATGTCATCTCACCGCGCCACTCCAACACTTCAGAGCTTCGGACTTCGTAAGACTTTACCTTATAACACTTCAAAATACCCGAACACCGAACTGGAAAATACAGTGATTCCCAAAGCTCAGTTATCAAACAATTAATGTAGTGACATGTGGCCCCACTGACGGGAGACACGTGCATGGTCCCAAATGGTAATAAGGGCCTGCCAAAAGTAAAAAAACAAGCGACATGTGGCAGACTTAGGGTAGGTCCATGTCACCCTAGGTGACATCATCATGCCACATCATATCCGGTGCTTCAAGACTTCATAACTTTGAGCTTCAAGATATTCCACTCCAACACACCTTATAACTCTCGAATGCTGAAATTCTAAACATTGCTTAATTTGTGGACATGTGTCCATGGAAATGGATGACTCAGATTGGTTCTGGACTTCAATACTTCAGGAGGAAGTCCATTCTGCTCACACTTCAACCAATTTCCCCAAACTCCGAACCGTCGAACTACTCGAGGAAAATCCACGACTCTCCTCCTCCTAGATAATCTATGGTTGAAAATTACTACGGGACTTCATAACTTCAGGCTTCGACCCCTTTTATCAAAATAAAATAAACTTTGTCGAAGTCACGAAGTTTGAAGGACTTGGAGGTTAACTATCGTGCATCTTTTCCAAATATGACGGCTGGGAAGGGTCTGCCTCCCCCCACACAGATATTATGACTCAAATTCAATCTCATGGTTATCAACCATGATTTCTATGATAACTGCTCTACCACTCCTCATGAGCTTTCCATTACCACCTAGGAGCTCTTTAAACACCCCTCTGGCACTCTGTACATCAAATCCCTGTGGAATTTTGACTCCAAATTCCACAAACACGACACATTTAGGTTCAGTGTTGAAACCATGGACTCTGATACCAATTTGTAACATCCCCAACAACCCAGGATGGACCATGCTACTACAATTATGCTCTACTAGACAACTATGGTATCATATTGTAACATACCCCCAACCACCTGTCAGGGCACGTCACTTGAAAAAAAGCTTCTTCATTTCTACAATATATATATAATCAAGAAGTTGTAGCCATAGAATCAATAAGTTGTAGCTTCCTTTAGGGTGGAGCTTCCTTCTGGTTGGAGCCATAGAATCAAGAAGTTGTATCTCCCTTTAGGTTGGAGCCTGAGAATAGGGGGTTGGATCCTCCTTCTAGTTGTAACTAGAGAATCAAAAGTTGGTGCTTCCAATGAATGTTTTCTTTTGATAATTATATAAGAAAATAATTAAGTGGTTTTCTCCTATTTGGGTTTCCACATAAATACTAGTGTATTGTGTATCTATTGTGATGTGATGTTATTTATGTTTACACTGTTGATGATCTATTGAATGTTAAAGATAAACTACTAAATATTGTTGAATAATAAATTTTGGTTAAAGGAATAAAATTGCTCATTACTGATTCACCCCCCTCTCAATAATCCAATAGTGCATTGACTCAAGAAAGTTAGAAAAATAATGCGCACTTACTATCAATACTTTGAAATTTATTACGAAAATAAATCAGTGCGTTATACATACCACACTAGTGCACTAATCATGACATAGCGCACCGAAAATGTAACTTTTGAAAAAAATAGCTCACGCATTTATCATCAATGTGCCGAAATATACAATGAAAAAATGAGCGGGAATTTTAGTTTTTTTTTTTATAAAGGAAAACCCTATTCATTGTTTTATTGTTTTCCAAAATTTTAGAGAGGATATTTGTGCAACAAATATTTATCAGCAAATATTTCCAAGTGGGTGGATTCTTTTTGAAGAGCCAAATTCGAGTGGGAGTATTGTAGATCACATAGAAATTTGCAGAGGAGAAATTTCAGGTATATTATTTAATTGTATTAATCATATTTATCATTCTCCTATTTGATTCAAACAATTTTCAGTGCATTAACAAATAAAAAAAAGGGTTTCATAGTTACCTGTAGTATTGGAATCCCTAATTTCTTGATTGTTCTTTTGCTTTCTCCTTCTATATTTCACACAAAGATTTTTTTTTAAACAAAATTTCTTGATAGGGTTTGGTTATTTATATATGGGTGTTTCCTATCTGTTGCAATCAAACCACTCATTTCATTGGATCCAAACCGTCTTGTCGATGTCAGTTTTGTTTTAAAACACCTTGTGGTGATCGGTGCGCTATGTACATAGTAAGCGCACAAACACATATTTGTTTGTAAAAAACACCACTTTATTTCAATTTGAAGTATTATTAATAGATACTTTTTGCAGTTGGCGGTGTGCTTTTTACTTACATATGCACTGGGGCAAATTGTTTGCAAAGCGCACCATTGAGTTTATAATGGAAAAAATATTTTTTTATATGGAAATCACCATTTCTTAAATTTGTTCATTGATCAACGATGCGTAATAAATAACACTTAGGAAACCATGTTTTTCTTAATTCATAAAGCACCAGTTGAATACAAAAAATTGTAAAACATTTTCAATTTCAAAATGACATCGTTATACCATATCAATGTGTATATGTATGTGTGACACACTAGTGCGTATAAATATTGTTGATGCCCCATCTCAAATTATTTTAATATACACACCAGGATCTTATTTTTTTTTAAATAATAATTTTTGTATCTTTTTTATTTTTTCAGGGAGATTTTGAAAATTCCAAGGGACAAACAAGGGGAAAACTAAGACATGTCGGTAGGAATGTCTAGAAAAGTGTAGAAGAAGATTTTAGAAGAAATGAACATAACTTCATCGTAAGAGGAGACATTCCAACTACAGTGTGCATTAGAGGTATGTAATCATTTATTTATTCTTGTATGTACATCAAATTTAAGTATCACGTGAAATACTAATTTTCAATTTTTTATTGCGGAAAAGAAAAATAAATATAATCCATTCATCACATGAGACAGGACGACGAGGAATAAAAAGGTTGATCGCAATATTTGTGAGTATTTACATTTTCAACTTTTCTTAAGATTTCATGTTTTTTGTGATATTTTAATTTAAATAATTAATTTACAGTTGTCCATGAATGTATTCTACTAGGTGCTAATATACAAAGAGGAACCAACCCATGAATTTATAAACATTGGGTCAAGTATGGGTTGTGAGTATATGTTGAATAATGAAAGTTTAATTGAACAATTTGTAAGTAGTTATGTTGTTTAACTTCCCTTTTTTTTATAATTAATGAAAAAACAAGAAAACTTTGTATTGATTATATCAACTATATTTTATCATGTCGTATTAAACATGCAGGAAACAAAGTATGGAATACAAATATCATAGGAGATTTTGAGAGAATTTATGAAGCATGGCTTCGAAAGAATGTGTATTTTTTATGAAAGACTTGGTGTTAAGGCATGTTTTTTTATTTACACAATCATGTATATTCTACCATACATATAAATGCAGATATACTTATTATAATTTTTTTCTATGCTTGTAGATGGAAGATGAAGGGGCAGAACATAAAAAACAAGTTGATCAAGAAAATTTTATGTTAGAAAACAAAGTACAATATCACCTACAAATAATGAAGAAATGAGGCATGCATGAAGCCCGAGCAATGTCAACAGTTCAACTGATGGATGACAATCAATATAATTGAATTTTACTGCAAGTTGTATGTTTGGAAAATTTGTCTCTGAAAATCAGGGATTTTGTTTAATGTACTTGACATATTGTCCCAATTGCATGAGGACATGTTACCAAGAAGTGTAACAATTACAAATTGGTTGCAATTTGATTATTGCACTGGACCTTTTCATTGTCCTTGTTTGTATGACAACAGGTCTCTTATTCATATATAATAAAATGACTTGCTTATTTCATTACATTGTTGAATGTCGTACAATGTTGCATTCTCGAATAATTAATATGTGTATGATTTACATTGTTAAAAATAACAGAGGTTTAATTGGTAGTATAATGCATTAATGCAATTGTTATATCAAATGCAATATCATAAATATAAAACAATATTATTATAAAAAAATTGATTTTGAAATAATTAATTGAAAATTTGTAAAAAAAAAATGAATTAAAATATATACATATCAGTGCACTATATTCTTCTGAACTCACTAGATAGTGTGTGCCATAATATAGACATCAATGCATTTTGAGGAATCATATGCACCGATACATATTAATTATCATAATACATCAGTACATACTATTGAGAAAACACATCATTCTATAAACACTATAATGTACAATAATATTTATCATTTCAAAATTGTACAATGCTTATGTTTGAATTATAAACTAGGGCACTAAAAATAATTTTCATGTTGGTGTTACATTTATTATACACACACTTATTCAAAATATTATTTACTCATTGGTTCCTTTACTATAGTAGTGAACGTACCGGGGCCAACTATAACTTAATCGCACCGGGGATAATTATAACGTAATCACACCTGGTCTAACTATAACTTAATCACACTGGGGCGGACAAATCCTAAAGTGCATCGGTGTGTAGAAATTATAATATAATCAGTGCTCTACATACAATGAAAAAGGAGGAACTGGTGCACAATAGTTATAAATGCACTGGGACATTTTTTTGTTATATTAATATCCAAGGATTTTTTATTATATTAATGTACTGGTGTGTTTTATTATAGTAACATCTAGTGCATGTTTTTCAATACCACACCGGTGTGTTTTGACAAGAAAAACACTGGAAAAAAAACCTCTTCTACAACCTCCGCCCTCCCAAAGTTTTTTAGTTATATGGAACATCTGCTAAAATCTCCTCTAAAACCTTCACAACCAATAGAGGAGGCTGCAATAGAGGGTTTTTGGAAATATTTTCCTCCGCTAGAAGGTGTTCTCCTTGTAGTGATTTATTTTAAGATAGCCTCATTGTAATCCATCTTTGGCCTATACCAATTTATTATATTTTTACTATGTCATCAATTACAATAATCCACTTTCATTTTTTAAATCTATTTCTTTGGCTTGATGGATTCACTCCAATATTTTAAATTTAGGTATATCAAACATCTTTCATGGTGATCCTTATTACTTAGTTTCCCAAAACTTGCAATGAATACAAGCTTCTAGAGTCTTATACTTTTAGAGATTAGTTGGTATGGCATCGTGATCATTTTTCAAGTGTTCTATTATTTGGATAGAATGTCGGTTTAAGAAAGCAAGTGGTGATGACTTTTATTTTAACATCTCGATGACGTTACTCTGAACAATTTGGAGACTCTGTTTTTAAGTGTGAAATTTATTTTCATAATTTTGTTAGCAACATCCAGCATGGATATCAAATGTTTTAGAAGGATTATTTAAACCCTTGAAATAAATTATTCATCATGTTTTTCTTCCATTCCATGTTAAGTGGCACGTTGGTTTGGTTAAACTCTAATTTTTCCTCTTAATCATGTCTAAAAATGGCCACAAATTAATTGTGTTATAATTTCCTTGAGTTTCAATATTTTTGACAAATATTGTATGAAAGTGGGTGCCTCAATATTAGTCATACAATCTGTAAGAAAAAGTCCAAAATTTTTGGTATTCTTTGCCAAAAAAATCTTTATTTTGGTTGAAACCTAGCAAATCTTCCAAAAAAATTTTCTCCTGAGGAAGTGACTTTCAATTCCAATGTTGGAAAAAAAGGAACATATATCCATTAAAATTACAAAGGGGAACAAAGTTCAAAAATGGACTTGAAAAATTATTTCAATTTTAGTACTATTTGAACTTGTGAACACAATTAGGCCCTACTTTTTTCACACTAAAATTGGATGAAGAATATATGAATTATAATCATCATAATTACGCCGAAAGGTGTACACCTATTGACAATGGGAACAATTAATGATCTTTTAACCTTATTTAACCTTAAACCCTAATATGATGGCTATGCATTGAAGATGTTGGCATATTCTTAGTCGTCCTCCAAAATCAATGGGTCAGATTTATTGTTCATAACTTTCTTGCATTTATCAATACATCCGTTAACATGTTTACTTTTTAACATTTACCTAATCACATTAAAAAATTATTGTAAGGATATGTAATTGCCACGTTTAAATGATTAAATAGGATTAAACCGTGCAACCAAACGTTTCATATTACCACAAACGGATTACGAATTACCACAGACGTTTTATGGCACGCATTCTTAGCCGACCTTTCATCGTTCTCAGCCGCGAGTTAGCGGCTGTGCTAGTATTAAACAAATCAAAACTTAGGTAGGGAAGATCCCTTACGTAGTGGTAGTGTGTTCCATGTAGTTCATCCTTCCCCTTAGTTAATATTCCATTTAATTAAGGTGATACCTTTCCTTGGCTATGTGAGGGGAATTTTATCCCACAAAGAGAGGGAGGGATGAAAAAAAGAGAACTTAACATATTTACATGTTTTAGTTACTACAAAAAGATAGCATTATTAAATAGGTAGACATATTTGTTAGAATTTATCCTCTGAATATTGTTTTTGGATGTTATATTTATTTTTTAATTTGACTTTCATTTTCTTTTTAGAAAAACCATGATTGGTTAAGCTATAATTTGGCCTTTTATGTCACTTCTGCTTAAATAAATAAAACTAGTTTGACATGTTAGATATGGTTGAAGAAGAGGAAAAGGTGGTCACTGTAGTGATGGAATATGTGCTAAAGAAGAGGAAATTAAATGAGGAATGGGATAAAAATAAGAAGAAGTAGTTAGAAGCTCCTAAGGAAAAGAGTGCCCAAAATCAGAAATTGTTTTTTGGGAGGGATGAAAATATATCAAGGTGTACAGGGACCAAATAACATATTATTTGGATTTTCCAATATTTCATTGCATTATACAAACTAGAATCAAAGTATTCCTGGGAATTTCTACTTTATATTTCATAATGGAATAGATTTTCCTACAACGTTCATTGCATTTCCTTCTGCTTTGAGCTATATTAGAAACAACTCTAATGAGAAAAACTTAGGCAACCATGAACCCAAAGGTCATAGTAACAAAAGGGACAACAACAATACTCATACTTCTTTCATGTTCCTATGTGATTTTAAGGCCTACTAATACAATATATAATTCCTATAATTACAAAATAAATACGCATTTATCTTATGTATATCCACCTGGTTTCATGGCCTACTATGGAAAGATTAGGTACCTAATATAATTGTGGTATTCATCCTCTATTCATTCCATGCTCTAAATTTCATTATATTGTGAAATTATCCTTTTACTGGTATCCCAAGAACTCAATTACAACTCAGATTTCCCACTATGAATAATTGATTCAACACTAGGGTTGAATATCATCCACATACCCAAACTACTCTGCTCAAATTCAAGAAAGCTTCTCCTGTACCTAAACTCGAGGAAGCATAAGCAACTAAATTTCCATGAATCTTAGAAAATAAGGTGAATTCAACCTCCAATGCCCATGAATCAAGTGAGCCATGGAAAAGAATGACCTCCAATGCCTAAAATCAAGGAATCAATGGTGAAATTCAAAAGATTGATTATAGTTAAATTTGATGGGAAATTGGTTTTTTGAGATTATAGGTTTTCAATTTTTTAGAAGCTTCAAGGTCTTCAACGATACTGATTTTGAGAGACTATAGGTTTTCAACTTTTTAGAAGATTCAAGTTCTTCAACTTTCTCCCCAACAAATAACTTTTGTATATATTCATGCTTTTACATTTGAGTATCATAATTGTACCATGGACAATTGCTATAATTACTCTTTGGTAAATCAAAACTTTGAATTTTTGAAATCGAGGATAAATATAACATTATAGAAATGAAATATCATAAGTATAACAAGTGAAAAATTATNTTTTACATTTGAGTATCATAATTGTACCATGGACAATTGCTATAATTACTCTTTGGTAAATCAAAACTTTGAATTTTTGAAATCGAGGATAAATATAACATTATAGAAATGAAATATCATAAGTATAACAAGTGAAAAATTATAAATATAACAATATATATTATGTTTTCCCTTGAGACAAGAGGAACTTCATAAATTCTTAGCCTCCTCTCCTAGCAATATTGCATTTCAACATTTCAGACTCTCGTAAGGATTTAAGATATGGTATCCTTATTGCAATGAATGAATAAAAAAATAAACTAGTAGGTCTCCTATATAAGGGATCCCACTATAGAATTAGAGATGAAGATAACCACACTAAATTATCTTGCTTCTTATGTGGTTTTAATCACCCTATAACTAGGCCAAGTTGCACGCACATCCAAACTTGGACTAGGACCAACAATCATGTATTCTGCAAAGTATAAGGTTCTCAGTGTGAATTCCTCTAACCATTCCAAACAACCAGTAGGATGAATGAGGTCATCTAAAAATGACTACATGAAAATTGTTTTGGAGTACATTTTCCAAGGCCTTCCTAGGTATGTTTGATAGGTTTCCTTGAAGGGTCTGAGATCATCCATTGTTGTAACTTTGCAATTATGTAATGAGATGCTTGTGTTTTGGTTGTGATATCTACTAAATTGAGTATTAATGGTGTTCTTTTGATTCACTATGGATTTTAGAGTGTAAATATTACACTCCTGTGAAACCATTGTTGCATTGCCAAAGATGAAATTTGCAGTTCCAAATATTTCACATTCTTTGTAAAACTTCCTAATAGAATGAACATAAAGAGTGTCTTGGTAACTAGTGATTCTGCATCGATTAATCACAACAAAATTGGCCCCCATATGTAGATCCATGACTTGATGTCCTGCATTGTTCATGAATTCCATGTCACATGCAATGAATCGTACACCAGATACAACTGCATTGCAAGGATTCACTAGTCAGTAAATATTAATTTTCCTTATCTCTATACATCTATACATACATGTCATGAAAAAATGTTGAAAAAGCAATTAAATAACTACAAATAAAGAGTGTTATAAGATATTGGATTAAATAATAAAAGAAATGAAAATAGAAAGGATTGCAAAAGTACCAAAGGTTGCAGAACTAAAGTTAGTAGAGCCATCCTTCACATTTCTATTGGAGACAACAATAGTTTTTCCCTTGCCTTCCCCAACTAACATTATATTCGTTTTTCCTTTAGAAACCCTGATGGTTTCACTATACAATCCAACTTTTACATATATGTATTTTTTTCCTTAAAATGGAAGGTGCATTATTGACAACATAGATTATGCTTAGATAGTTGTCACTGCCATCCTTGGCCACAATAGCACAAGAGTAGGTGATCTCTTATTGATAACCACACAAGGAAATCCTTCATGCCATGTAGATCAATCAACCTGTAATCTTCATAGAATTCTTGATCCATACCAACATTATTCACCTAAACTGTCTTTTCCAAAATTCGTCGAGGGTTTTGTGTAGGAGATTTAAACATTGTAAAATTATTCTTTTGTTCACCCTAAAAACCATTATTTTCCAAGATGGTATTGTCGAACAAGATCTGGAACATTGATAGGGAATTGCTAATCAATTCGAATAACTTCTTTGATTCGTGTTATATTTCATTGGTGATATTACTCTTCACATTTCCTCTTGTTGCAATAATAAGTGTTGGAAACCCTCGAGGCATGTATCCCAGTTTGAAAGAGTGGCACTGAGCCAAGTGTTGACATCTGCAATGAAGAAAAAGATTGATAATGGATTCATGGTTTGTGTATGGTTTCTAGACATATTGGACATTGCCTACATGTTTCCCACGGAAGCATTGAGATGATATATGGTATCATGTAGAAGCTCCACACAATCTGCATACGCATCACACTCTCTTTCCTCTTCATACACAATATTGAGAGCTAAGGATCACCAGACTCGATCCATGGTCGCTTTGACTATAATACGAACAAGATCGTTGGGCTCCACCAACTGATCAACACCTCAATAGGTGACCATCATAGATCTGCAAAACTCAGGATACAATGTTTGAGCACAAGTTGTATCTATTAGCTTGGAATAATTTCAAGGGGATTTCCTACCTCCTCCTGTAGCATCAACATCAGAATTGGACATGATCCTCCTCTAGGTATTGTCAAAGATTACAAGTCCCATGACACATACAAAAACAAGAAAATCATCCATAATTAGGAAAATTACAAACATTACCACTATTTTTGTCCTTTCCTCATCATCTGATAATGGTATGGCTAGAATCACAAGCCTCATCGTGGAAAATATACTTGTCTTGACCATTCCTCCCTTTTCTTTGACAATTCTGAAGTTTGAGAAAACAAGCAAATAGTCCCAAGAATGAAAAGAATCCCTCCCACTTCTTTAACAATTAAGAAGTCTGAAAAAACAAGAAAGTAGTCTCAAGAATGCAAAGAAACAAGCCATTGTGACCAAGAGAGGGAAAACAATATTTGAGATTGATACATAAACAAAGTTATATATTTCCATATATGTTGCATTCTTGAACCATCCATTAAAATAAAATAAACTATTTTTATAATAATGAAGTAAAATTATCATTACGTACAAGTATATCTTGAGAATAAGAGTGTATACCCTTGTAAGTGAGAATAAGTGAGTTAAATTGACCATTTAACTCTCCAAAGATCAATCAAAAGTGGTTAAATGTTTCTTCTTTCAATTGCTTAAAAATGATTTTTTTAATAAGATTTCATTTTAATTTTTGATGTCTTCTATTCCATATTGCTTATATTGTATGTTGTTTTGTTAAAAACAAGTTTGTGTCTTGAGAATTTCCAAATTTAAACGGTTTGTTTTGTTGGAATTACTTTGTTTATCCTTCTTGTAATTTTAATTTGATATGAAATGTGGCTTTACTCGGTTAAAAATGTAAAATATAATTTTGGGTGGTGAGACAATCATCTTTGTTAAAAAAAACTCAAAATGAGTTAAAGAAAATTGAAATGATATTTTCCATTTTAGGAATTGGATGATTACATTAAACATTCGATGAGTCAAAAAAGGAGCAAAGACTCACGAACCCACTATTCGAGTGATGGGAAGAGTACATTAGTCTTCTATTATTCCTCAGCCAACTCACATTCATCATTCCTTCGCTTGAGAAGGTTGCAACGGAGACGGAAATTTCAATTGAATATCGTGTTGGGCACCGACATTTGA
>SNQJ01S0251102.1:0-12826 GCA_010110895.2 Picea sitchensis | reverse complement strand
TTTGACCAGCCTCCCCACGCAGATTGAGCTCGGATTTGATGTCAAATCGACTTGGGAGCCGATCCATTAGTGGTTGGGAGGCCGACCAGCTTCATAAATGCGCCGTTTGGCAGGCGCGCGGGTTTTTCACCCCACAGACGCGTATATGCGCCCTATGTTCATATATAATGCGCGCATGCGCTAGTTTACCATGGGCGTGATGCGCTTTTTAATCTTTTTAGCCAACTTTGTATAGTTTTGGCCCTTTTGATGTGCTGTGGAGTTAATCCTTGTGCCATGGATGATTGTTTTTCTGTGTTGATGATGTTGAGTTCTTGTCGCCCTGTGCGGACGAAATTTCAGTGATAACACATATGAAACCTCGTGGGCAATCCTTCAAACAAAAACATATTTGTATGATCAAATTAACATCTCTCACACAATATTCTTCAAGTTTGCCAACAAATTTTCTTGGGCATCTTTAATATCAACAACATCCATGAGAATATCTTCCAAATTGGGTATTTCTCATCTCATTATTATTTTGCAGGATTCTTTATTTTTATAAGTAGAAATTATATCTTATTCCATGTTCTTCACTTGAGCAACAGTCCACAAGCAATTTGTATATTTTATTACCTCTCCCTATGTAACGTACTAGATCTATTATAATAGATGAAAACATAAATATTTCTAAGAATAATAGCGGAAAAACACAATATATGAAACCACACCACCAAAATAATACCTTTATTGATAGGAAACAATTTTTCACTTTCATTTTCGAGGGGGAAACCTCTAGCATAGAATAACTCTATTATAATAATTCTCAAGAAAACACTTCTCATGACTCCTACTCTTATTTGTACTAATTCCAATTTCTAAGCATCATTCTACAGGAAGATTATTCCAAAAGTAGAATATTCTATTAGGTCTTATTACATTGACTTATTCCAATTTATTAAATAGGCCTTATTAACTAATGTCAGACTTTATTACATCGAAATATATTATTCTATCTACATGAGGGGTTAGGGAGCTTAGGTCCCTAACATGCCCTCCCCCTTGAAAAAGATCCTTGTCCTCAAGGATTGAGATGAATAAAATATTACATAATTGTAGTCGAATCCCAAGTGGCATCTTCGAGAATTGTATCTTTCTACTGCACTAACACTTCATTGATGGCGCATTAACGAAGACGATGCTCACGTTGGTCCAAGACTGTTTGTGGTTGAAAATAAATGGAACCTTATTCATCCAACTCAGGGAGACTGGTTTGAGATTGGAACTTAGTACCAATCACCTTTTTTAAGCATGAGAAATGAAAAATGGGATGGATCTTAAAATGTCTTGGAATAAAAAACTCGTAAGACACCTTCTCCACTCGCTTGAGAATTGTATAAGGACCATACAATTTGGGAGAAATATTCTGACAATTGTCTGTTTTGAATGAATTCTTCTTATAGGGTTGTAGACAAAGAAACATGTAGTCCCCTTCAATAAATTTCCATTCAGAATGACCTTAATTTTATTTTTTCTTCATGCGATTATGATCCATGGCCAAATTTGTTTTGATGGCATGAAGAATGGCCTCACGAACTACAAGATTCTTGTCAACCTCCAGAACCTTTGATACACCTGGAATGTAGGGGAGAACCGATGGTGGCATTTTTCCATAGAATGCTTCAAAAGGAGTCATGAAAGTACCTATATGGTAAGATGTTTTGTACCACAATTTAGCAATGGAGAACCACTAAGTCCATTGATTATGTTGTTTACATACAAAACACCTAAAATAGGTTTCCAAACAGTTGTTGACAACTTCATTTTGGCCATTAGTATGGGGATGATAGGAAGTTTTGATATGCAATTGGGTTCCCCGTAGATAAATCAATTCATGCCAGAACATCTTGTTAAAAGTGGAATCTCGGTCAAAGAAAATAGAATGAGGCATGCCATGAAGCTTGAAGATATTATCCATGAAAATTTAGGCCACTATGGAGGATGTGAATGGGTGTTGGACAACAAAAAAATGAACATATTTCGAAAGACGATCAACTACCACCATGATGGTTGATTTATGGCCCAATTTAGGTAAGAAAACAATGAATTCCATAGAAATATACTGCCAAATAGTCGATGGAAATGAGAGCGATTGGAGTGTTCTTGGGGTATTGAATATTTATCCCTTATTCTGTTGACATACATCACATTTAGACACAAATGTGTGGATTTCATGTTTCATACCATCCCATAAAAACGAGAATTTTACCCTTTAATATGTTTTGGTGAACCCTAAATACTCGACTATGGGGGAAGCATGAAGCCCTGAAGCACCTGATATTTAAGTTGTGATTGTTTGTTGAGATACATATGACATTTGTATTGAATCTCATTATTGTGCCAAGAGTAACCTGGAGAAACTAGAGAATAGGTTTGCAACTATTGGATAAGGCCATAAATTTTGGGGTCTTGCAGCCATTCCTCATGAGTAGCTTGGGGCCAATATGGTACAATGAATGAGAGATAAAAAATGGATCCTTCATATTCATACTTTCGGGAAAGAGAATAAAAAACCACATTTTATTTTCCCTTATTGTATATTATCGCATACTCATATCCAAATAACTTGGTGACCCATTTTTGTTTCTTTGGGGAGGAATTCGTCGTTCTAGAAAATGCTTGAGGCTATGATGATCAGTTTTAATTTGGAAGCGTTGGCCCAATAGATAAGGACGTCATAGTTACAAATCATGTAGAATAGAAAACATTTCCTTTTCATAGATTCATTGGCCGAAATGGCACTCCAAACGTTGTTTGTTGGTGAAGGCCATTGGTCATATTTCTTGCATTAGAACTACACCAATTCATTTCCCATATGCATCACATTCCAGGACGAAAGTATTTTTGAAGTTGATAAGGGAGAGGATAGGAGTTGTGCATATAACCTCTTTCAAAGCATGGAATGCTTGATAAAATGCAGGAGTCCAATTGAAATCATTCTTTTTTAAGGAGATTAGTGAGAGGGGTTGCAAATTTTCCATAGTTATTAACAAATTTACTAGAATATCCCATTAAAGCTAGAAATCCACGCAAAATCTTGATATTTTTTGGGCAAGGCCAATTCTGCATATCCTTGCAAACAATATTACCCAAATAATCCACTTCTAAGGCACCAAAGGGACATTTATATTGTTTGATGAAAATTTGGTGCTGAGAAAGGTGTTGGGTACCTAACCCCTCGCATAGGTGGAATAATATACTTCCATGTAATAAAGGTCAATATTAATAAGGCCTAGTAATAAGGAAGAATAAGTCCAATGTAAGAAGACCTAATAGAAGCTTCTGATTCTAGAAGGATATTCCTCTAGATGGTTCTTTTGATAGACATATTTAGTATAAATAGGAGTCGAGGGTATGATAACTTTTTTCTTGGATATTATTGTAATAGAGATTTTCTTTGCTCGAGGTTGCCCCCTTGAAGAGGAAAGTGAACATTTCTCTTAGTAATCAAAGTGCTCTTTCTGGTGTTATTTTGGTATCATTTTGGTATTATTGTGGTGTTGTTCTGACTATATTGTTGTTCATCTTCCATTTATAGTTGTTTATTTCTATTATGCATACTTTTTTATATCTGGAATATTACAAGTGGTATCAGATCACCTTCCTCGGTAGAAAATCGTGGGTTAATTTTTTTTCAGGGTAGAGATGCATTTTGACGTCTTTAAGCTACAAATATCTGTCATTACATGCATAAACCCACAGTAGAGGATTCATACACGCAGAAAATAAAATTGGTACTTAAGCACACATCTGTTGGCCACCCTTGTAACCCCTATTAGTACCCATTCGAGTGGTAGAGCATTAGACAACACCTATATATGGATCGAACTATATCTCCTGAAGACCTCCATAGATAAACTGATCTTCCACCTTAATTCTATAGTGCCACCAGAAACATCACTTAGGAAGATACTCTCTAGTACCTAGGTAGTTGGGTAGTTCGTGCCCTGAGATATTGGTCTGATTACTACTGTTGGACCCCAGACGTATATCAGAGAGATATAGAACAAGGAATTTTTTTTTTTGTAGAAACCTTGAATACCAAACCCTTGGGATGGAAACAAAAATAGAACAGACAAGATCTATTGCGGGGAAACTATGTCTCTTGTATTCAAGTTGTGAAGTTACTACACATTTCTTCCTGTTAAGAATTAGGTCATTTCATCACTACAGTATTATTCAGATCAGAGTATAACTCCACAGGAGTAAAAAAAATAAATATGGATCATGTTGCCACCATTATTTGATACCTATTCCATCGAATTTCTCTCTTCTCCCTTATCGCAGTCATACCTATCTATTTTCAACAATTTGTTTTTCTTGTGGACCCAACCCCCTTCTAGCACCCTTATTTGGGATTTACACCATTGGATTCAACTCGTCACCATGATCATTGTGATACAATTCACCCATAACCTGTTTTCTGTGTGATCCCACCCACCCATTTTCGTGTTCCCTTGTCATTATGTCGCATACCCGTAGCCAGGAATTGGAAGCTCACTTCACTACCTTACACTCTAATTTCACAGAAACCCAACACGAAGTGCCACAAATCAGTACCAATATTTCCACCATCAATCAAAATATGCATTCCTCCATTGCCACTTCAATCATGGAACTCAAACAAGAGCTCAAACAAGACATTACTGCCCAACTTGAATCTATCACTATGATGATCTACGTCAAGCTGCATATTCCTACAGATCTTCCCTTATCTGACCCACCTTTGCATACAAGAGATGAAACTTCCTCTCATTCCAAGAATTTTAAGCCCCATCATGTTCAACGTGACCTATGCCTTCCATGTGTGGATGTCACCAAAATTTATGTACCGGATCTCATTCACTGGGTAACTCAAATGGAACATTATTTCTCTTTGTATGGAATTACAGATGAGTTGGCCAAACTCCGGTATGGTGTTATCCATCTAGATCAAGAAGATTGACAATGGTGGAAATGGAGAAAAAATTCATGCCAAGGGTATGTGTCTTGGACACACTTTGTGGCATAGCTTTATGAATGCTTTGACATTGATACCAACCATTTAGGTCATTGGACAAAGTTGAAACAATATGGCATAGTGGAAGACTTTATAGTTTCTTTTGAGCGAATGGATTTTCGTACATAGGGAATGTCTAACACTTTTTTCCGAGAATGTTTTACCAATGGCCTAAAGGATGAGATTCATGCCCATGTCCCTATGGCTCGGCCTCATAGTTGGGTGGATTCTAATAAAAGAGATAATGAAGAACAATAGGTTGTCTCTTCTCAAAACTTAAAACCATCCTTTATTCCTCGCACTAAACCAGTAAATCCCGCTCCTCATTTTACTCCACTAAAGATCCATAAATTGACCAAGGATGAAATGGTTGAATGCCAACTCAAATTCCTTTGTTATAATTGTGATGACAAATATTTTCCAGCACACAAGTGTAAGGAACAAAATATTTTTATGGCCATCTCAGAGGATGTTTCAGAAGAGGATGTTGAGGCTCCCCTTGTGTCTGTGTCACATGAACCCATTGACATAACCCCTCTCTCAGACCCTCCCGAATTACAACCAGTCATTTCCCTAAATGATCTCACTGGATTCTCTACTCCCTAAACCCTCAAGATAATTGGTTACATCAAGCACAGGAAGGACATCATTCTTGCTGATAGTGGAAGCACCCATAATTTTATCCATTGTCACATTTCCCAAGAAACTAATTTTTATATTTGTGTTGTCAATAATTTTGAAATAATGATTGCCAATGGTGGTTCCATGAAATGTGGAGGGTGTCCTGAAAATGTGTGTCTCCAAATTGGTGAATACCAGGTAAAATATCATATGTTTTCTATCGACATGGGTGGTTGTGAAATTGTGTTGGGTGCAAAATGACTAAGGACATTGGGTTTGATTCTCATGGATTTTAATGAATTAACCATACAATTCAACCAAGAGGGCCACCAATATAATTTCCAAGGCATCACCGCCAGTTCCCCTGAGATCATTAGTTCCCAACGAATGGAAACGATCCTCAAAAAAGGTCAATCCGACATTATTTCCCAACTGCATGATATACAAGCAACTGAGAAACCCTATGTGTTGCAAGACCTCCAATCCACCCTCTCTAAATATCAAGTTGTTTTTTCCACTTTCCAAGTACTCCCTCCTTCCTATGGTTTTCATGATCCTTCCATTCCCCTTGTCCTAGGAATCCTTCCTCCCAATATTTGTCCATATTGTCACCC
Source organism: Picea sitchensis (assembly GCA_010110895.2). NCBI lineage: Eukaryota > Viridiplantae > Streptophyta > Pinopsida > Pinales > Pinaceae > Picea > Picea sitchensis. The sequence continues at coordinate 6,550 of SNQJ01S0251102.1, read as the reverse complement.
CTTTTCCCAAAAAAATGAAATTGAGAAAATGGTTCAAGAAATTCTCAACACAGGTGTTATCTACCCTTGTATGATCGCCTACTCTTATATTGTGCTCATGGTCCTTAAGAAATAAGGTTCTTGGCACATGTGTCTTGACTTCCGCACCCTCAAAAAACTCACCATTAAAGGCAAATTTCCCATTCCTATCATTGATGACCTCTTAGATGAACTCAATGGCACCCAATTCTTTACTAAACTTGATATTCATTCTGGCTACAACCAGATCGGTATGCAAGAGACAAGCATTCCTAAAACTTCCTTTAGAACCCATGAGGGCCACTATGAATATTTGGTCATGCCCTTTGGCTTGTGTAATGCTCCCTCGACTTTCCAAAGCCTCATGAATCATGTATTCCGTCCTTTTCTCCATCATTTTGTATTAGTTTTATTTGATGATATCCTCATCTATAGAAAAACCTAGACAACCGATCTTGATCATGTGGATCAAGTTCTCCATCTACTCTCTCAGCACCAAATTTTACTCAAACAGTCTAAATGTGATTTTGGCACCTCAGAAGTCGAGTACTTGGCTAATCTGGTTGGAAAGACCGACGTCAGGGTAGATCCTAAAAAGATTGAATCTATGAAAGATTGGCTTCACCCAAAGGATCTCAAAATCTTGTGGGGATTTCTTTGTTTAATAGGTTATTATCGCAAGTTTGTTAATAATTATGGAAATATTGTGGAACCTCTCATTGCACTGCTTAAAAATAATTATTTCACTTGGACTTTAGCAGCTGCTCAGGATTTTCAAACCTTGAATATGGCCATGTGTACCACTCCAGTCTTGGCCCTTCCTGATTTCAAAAAGACCTTTGTCCTGGAATGTGACCCTTCCAGGAAAGTAATTGGCGTTGTCCTTATGAAATAGGGTCGGCCTTTCACCTTTACTAGAAAACAATTGTCAAAGATATATTTGGGAAAATCAATCTATGAAAAGGAAATGATTGTTATTCTTCATGTCATGGATCTTTGGCTCCCTTATCTATTGGGGAAAATCTTCCAATTTAAGATAGAACATCAAAGACTCAATTATTTTCTGGAACAATGCCTTTCCTCCCCCGAGCAACAAAAATGGGTGACTAAGCTATTTGGATATAATTATGAGATAATTTACAACAAAGGAAAAGATAATGTGGTTGCTGATGCACTTTCCATAAAATATGAAGATGAAGGGTCCCTTTTTTCTCTCTCCTTCATTTTACCAGATTGGCTCCAAGTTGTTCATTAGGAATGGCTACACGATCCCAAAAGTTCACATCTGATACAACGATTGCAGTCCAATTCTCCAGTTTTTTGAGGTTACTCTTAGCTCAATGATGATATTAGATACAGAGGTCATTTGTATTTAGGTAAACAGTCAAAATGTAAATCCACAGTACTTTCTGAGCTTCATGCTACACCCACAGTTGGGCACTCCAAGTTTACCAAAACCTATGATCGAGTCAAAAATTCTTTTTTTTGGGATGGTATGAAACATGACATTCATAATTTTGTGGCTGGATATGATGCGTGTCAATGCAACAAGGGATAAACAATCAAATATCCCATCACACTACAACTGCTTCCGATTCCACCTGCTATTTGGCGGGATATCTCTATGTGTTTTATTGTAGGCTTACTTAAATTGGGCAATAAATCAATCATCATGGTGGTAGTTGTTCATCATTCCAAATATTCTCATTTATGTTCTCTTCAACACCCATTTAGAACATCCACTGTGGCTCAACTTTTCATGGATCATGTCTTCAATCTTCATGTCACTCCACATTCTATTGTTTTTTATCATGACCCAACTTTCACCAGCAATTTTTGGAAATAATTGTTAAACCTACAAGGCACCCAACTGAATCTCAACACAACTTATCATCCCCAGACAGATGGTCAAACTGAAGTTGTCAAAAAATGTTTGGAAACATATTTGAGGTGTTTTGCATCAGAAAGGAAGAATCATTGGGCTCAATGGTTACCACTAGATGAATGGTGGTACAACACTTAATACCATACTTCTACCTGTATGACTCCTTTTGAAGTGGTATATTGACAAAATCCACCTTCATTTCTCTCATATTTTCCAGGTGTCTTGAAGGTCCAAGTGGTTGACCAAACGCTTATTGTTCGAGAGGCTATTCTCTGTACCCTAAAAGAGAATTTGGTCATGGCCCAGAATCACATGAAGCAACAAGAAGATCAAGGTCGCTATGAATGTCAATTTGCAGAAGGGGATCACTTGTTTCTTCGATTGCAACCTTACAAGAAAAACTTCCTCAAGGATGACCAGTTTCAAAAAATGACGCCAAACTTTTATGGTCCTTATATTGTTCTCAAGCATGTGGGACAGGTGGCCTATCCATTATCCTTTCCTAGTCATTCTAAGCTCCATCCTGTTTTTCATGTTTCCTACTTAAAGAAGGTGATTGGAAATAAGTGTCAAACTCAAACCAACCTTCCCGAGTTGGAATAAGAAGGATCCATTTGGCTACAACCACAAGAATTTTTGGACCAGTGTGAGCATCATCTTTGTCAGCGAACCATCAAGTAAGTGTTAGTTTAGTGGAAATATACAACTCCAACAGATGCTACTTGGGAACCATCTACCATTCTGCAGTAATTTCCCCATCTCAAGCCTTGAGGATAAGGATTTTTTTAAGGGGGAGGACATGTTAGGGACCTAACCCCTCATGTAGGTATAAAAATATATTTCCATGTAATAAAGGTAAATATAAATAATTCCTGGCAATACGGAAGAATAAGTCCAATGTAATAAGACCGAATATAATCTTTCGCTTCTAGAAGGATCTTACTCTAGATGGTTCTTTTGATAGACATATTTAGTATAAATAGGATTCGAGGGTATGCAAAAAAAATTCTTGGATATTATTGTAATATATATCTTCTCTATTGGAGGTTTCCCCCTTGAAGAGGAAAGTGAGCATTTCTCTCAGTAATCAAAGTGCTCTTTCGGGTGTTATTGTGGTATCATTTTGGTATTATTGTCGTGTTGTTCTGGTTATATTGATGTTCATATGCCATTTCTAGTTGTTTATTTTTATTCTTCATAATTTTTAATATCTGGAATATTAAAAAAGGAGATGTATAACTTGATCCACATGGGAAAGATGGGATATCCATGTTTTACTATAGATGAGAATATCATCAAAGGAAACTAAGACAAAATAAAGGAGATTCAAAATGATGGAAGAAATTATTCATGATACTTTGGAAAGTGGATGGGGCATTACACAATACAAAGGGAATGACCAATAACTCCTAGTGGATCTCATGGGTTCGAAATTTCTTCTTGAGAATGTCAACCTATTTCATACGTATATGGTGGCAATCAGAACAAAGATCAAGTTTAATACAGTAGTGAGCACCACTCAATTCATCAAATAGATCATCAATGACATGAAAGGGAAACTTGTCTTTGATGGTGAGTTTTCTAAGAGCACAAAATTCAAGACACATGGCCCACATGCCTTCTTTGTTTAGGACCATGACCATAGGAGAAAAATAGGGGATGTTACTATGGAGAATGACACCCGCGTCGAGTAATTATTGAACATTTTTTTCAATTTCATTCTTCTTGAAAAAGGGATGATGATACAGGAAGACATTGGGAGGAAGACTTATTGGAACTAGACTAATGGAATGATCATGAAAATCGCGAGAAGGGGGAAGGCCATGGGGCGTGGAAAAAATAGTGTGGAATTTGGAAAGTATAGATTAGAGGTCAAGATGCACATATGGTGTCTCAACTACTTGAATGGAATTGAGTTGGGAAATAATGGCCGAACGACCTTTTTTGAGGAGATTTTTCATTCGATGGGAACTAATAATATCAGGGGATATTGTTGTGATTCTTTGGAACTTATACTTTTGGTTGTCCTACTGAAACTGCATGGTAAATTATTTAAAATACTTGAGGATTGGATCGAGAGTGCATAACCATTATGCACCTAACATAATGTCACAATCATCCTTTTATATAGTGAACATATGAGATTTCAGGTTGTAGTCTCCACTTTGGAGATGCGCATTTTCACAACATCCCCCACATTTCATGGAACCGCCATTGGAAACCATGACTTGAAAATTGTTTACTGCATGGATATAAAAATTGGTTTCTTGATCAATGCGTTGATGAATGAAATTATGACTACTACCACTGTCAATTAGGATGATCAACTTCTGATTTCTAGTGTAGCCAATTAGCTTGAGAGTTTGGGGAGCAGAAATCCAGTGAGTGCATTCAAGGAAATGACTGGTTCAACTTGTAGTGGATCATATGGAGGAGTGATAAGTGGGGATGAGGTAGCTCAATTTCATAAGAAGCCTCAATCTCATCTTCAAAAAAATCCTTAAATATATCCATGAACAACTTATGTTCCTTACAATTGTGCCCCGTAAAATATTTTTCATCACAATTATAGCGAAGACATTTGAGTTGGCCTTCAACCATTTCTTCCTAGGTTAATTTTTGAATCTTTAGAGGGGTGGGATGAGGAGAAAGAGTGGAATGGAGAGGGTGAAGAGAGAAAGAGGTTTGTGGTGTTGGGAAAAGAAACATGTTGGGCTTCCTTGGCATGTTGAGTAGCTTCCAACCAAGTATGGGGGTGAGTCATGGGGACTTGGGCTCGAATGTCATCCTTGAGGGCATGAAGAAATCATTATCAGAAAAAAATTTCAAACATGCCCTCTGCTCAGAAAGATAATTGATTAAATGCAGATATAACCTCTTCCATTGTACTTGAGTATTTAAATTTAGTCAGATGACCTAGGGAATCTGTATCAGTTCCAAAGTGGTGATAAATTTCATCCACAAAATGGTTCCAAGCCACATATCCTTGGCGGGATTTGTGACACCATTTCCACCATTTCCAATGTTCAAGGTCCAAATAGAAGACACGGTAACAAATTTTGGCCAAGTAATCAGTGATTCCATGCAAAGAGAAGTAGTGTTACATTTGAGTGACCCAACCAGTGGGATCCAAGCCATAAACTATGTTCACCTCAACTCATGGAAGATGTAGATCATGATGAAAAGGGTTGGACTGATAATTTTGAGAATTGGAGGAAGTGATAACTTCAATGTTAGAAGGTTGATCAAATGAGGAATGGATTCTAGAAATGCGTAGTTTTTCTAGGACCTTGGCATCAAAATAGTCAATTTGAGATTGAAGGTGCGATTCAATCTAGATGGCCAAGTGGGAATTGATCTCCTTCTTTAATTCCTCTTTTATGTTGTCCATTTTGGACTCAATGTGGGTAGCTATTTGGTTTTCAATGTCTTGGTTGCGAGTGTTGGAGATTGTGAGGGTAAAAAACAAGAAGAGGTGGGAAATAAAAGTGGGTGAAATGGGTGGGTGGGTCCGGATTATTTTAGGGGCTAAATTTACCTCATGGATTAATTTTCCATGGTTTTTCCCCAAAAAAGATTTGTTATTGTAAAAATAATTTGCTCAAATTCTATAGGATAAAATTATTTTACCTTAAAAATCGCCAAAAATTTATACAAACTTTATTAAATCCTTAGAAATTTGATAATTTTTACAAAAATATTGCCAAACATTTTATAGTTGGCATATGAAGGATGTTAAGCTTTGCCAATATTTCTACATTTTAAATAAAATTTCCATCCTTAAAATCATCCCTGGTCCACGAAAAAACAAGGATAACAAATGATAGGTATCGTTGTAATCAGGAATAAAAGAAGAGTACAAGGGAATAAGTCCCATGTAGGGGGGTCAGGACCATAGCAAAAAAAAGGATAAAAATTCATAGGTATCAATGCAATGATGAAGAAAAGAGGAGTCCAGTGGGATAGGTCTCAAATAAGGATGTGGGAAATCCCTAGACTTTTTTATTTTTTTTACTCCTATAGAATTATACTCTGATCTGAAGAATAATATAGTGTTCATAGGCCCAAACTCTTAACAAGAAAAAATATGTAGTAATTTCACAACGCGAATGAAGGAGGTAAAGTTGCACATCAAAATATGTTGTCTGTGTAACATCCCGCTCTAGTGCACTGAGAAAACTTATTATTTGACGACACTTGCTCGCAAGTGATCTGGACTTTTATGATGTCAAAACATTTATCTTTGATTATGATGCGTTATGACAGATGACATGGTGTTTCACTGCTTTGATGTAGACAGATGCTATTGACTCAGCTTTACTGGGGGTGCAGGGTTTTGGACCTTGAGGATGTAAAGGCATCGGTGGAACCCCTTGGACTCTGGATTGAGTCAGGGAGTGTGCTTTTGGGTTGATTTCTTTACTATGATATTTCATTTGTTTTGATGATAGGATGTTGACATTCTGACATGATTGTTGATGATGCAGGCTGCGATAGCTTTCCGACTAGACTCACATATGGAGTAAAGGGGCCACACACGATTTCCAGAGAGGTTGAGGGAGAGGTGTGGACAGCAGCCCTGCCATAGCCTACTAGCACTCCCGCCGTGGCTCGAACTGTAGGTTAATGATTACCTAGTTCGAGAGG
>SNQJ01S0251101.1:0-12434 GCA_010110895.2 Picea sitchensis | reverse complement strand
ATAAGTGTAGTCTATGAAAACTAGTTTACTGGCGCAATTGTGCAAGATTTATGTTTAAAAACCAGAGATCTAGTAGACAGAATTCTAAAGTTCTTCAAATAAACACATGATATATCCAACTCCTGTTCAATATTTTTCTTTCCAGTACTTTATTTATCAACAAAAAAATTATTGTCATCCTACAGAAAGTCAGCTTTTGCAATATTAAGTCGGATAGATTCTTCCTTTCAGATAAAAAAAATTTCAGAGTTTTAGAGGTTTTCAAAATTTTCATGGTTTTTCTCAGAAATAAATTCAGTAGCAGTTGTTGGATTGTTCAAGTTTTATTTCTTGTTTTCATATTTTTTACTACAACAACATGTTATATTTATTTCATACTAGACATTATAGTTCAAGATTCATACTTCACTGTTAAAAAGGTTCTACATAGAGAGTTCATTTCTACAATTGCAAACTTTTCTGCAGTAACAGACACTTTATGTAGCTACTGAAAGTTACATGTAGTTCTTGTTAGCGATATTTCTTGTCTCGGGACAAGAAATAGAAACAAGACAACGAAAGTCCCAAATCCCCGAGAGTCAATAGGGACCGTCCATCTGGAAAGGACGCATGGCAGGAGATCAACATTATCAGGGAGGGTCCTGACAGGGAAGCGTCCATCGGAGTTGAAGCCATCGGGATATCGGAGATCCCGGGAGCGAGAGTTTTGTGCATTACAGAATTGCAATACGCGATTTCCCGATCATGACAAAGGTGGACCCCAGAAGAGGTCACACGAGAAAAGGACAGGTGGCAGGCGAAATCGGGATTCGACATATTGCAAGTCCCGTGGAATTATGCTTTTTGGCATCGCAAGTGCCGAAATTCCGACGAAGGTATAGGGCTGCGGTCTTATGAGGGATGGTCATATGGACCAAAGAGCCTAGTTAGGAGGGCTAACCCATACACGCGCTCATCAAAGAATCGGTGATCAGGAGTTCAAAGGGTCAAGAACTCTTGACAACGGGGAACGCAAAACCCTGAAACCCAATACAAAGTCGGGAAAAAGCCGCGGATTTGGCGCCTGGTCATCGAGAAGATGGCCTGGGGGAGGGGTGTTTTACACATTGGCCAGCCAAGTTCCCCTTGCAGAAATCCAGCAAAGCAGCAGACAGCCAAAGGTAGGCTACCACATCTCCCAAATGGATATTTGACCAGAGCCTCTCAGGTCCCGATGAATCAGTTAATGAAAATGAAGAATGTGGGTGATACATCATCTCCTTCCTTAAATAGAAGGTTAGAAAGGAGCATGTACAGAGACAGGCTGTCAGTTCCTCCTGACAAATATTGTGTCTGACAGGCGACTGCATGGGAATTCTGCCCAACGTCTGTATGCATAGCCTAACAGAGAAGTTCCTCAATGTCAATAATTGAATTCATGATATGATCGCGCCTTTAGCATCTGAGTTAGTTCCAAGTATATGTAGGCATTTTTGTCATTTTGTAAAGTATCGATGGTTGAGTAAAGCTCCCTACTGTAATGTTTTAGTAGCTATTCTAGTTTTTAGCTTATGCATCTGTATTTGAGATATCTCATTTATGACAAACAGTTTTTCTTGCTCCATCTAATTTTCATCTCATGCTTAGAGAGTTCGTGACTGACTGAGTCGCGCAAATTATTATAGTTCTGTTATGATAAATGATTTATCGTTGCATTATTGTATTCTCTAGTTTTTTGTATTTAAGTGCAAGAAGACCTTGCGTTTGGATGCCTTCTTCTACAGTCTATTAGGAACCTGTCGTTTGTAACAGACCTTCACACTCCTTCCATACAAGTCTTCCATCTGTTCACCCTTTACTACACTCACTGTCTGAAGTTTATAAACACCTCACTCACCTATGCATGCCTGGCCTAGTTTGGAGTTGGAATGATATCGTTTTGAGTTGGCTTCCATTCAGTCATCCCATCTATAAACAAATCGTGACATAAAAACTGATGGGAATTGGGCTCTGCTCCTGATAGCAATCCAGGAGTGACTTCCATCGCCAACATTTCTGGTGTCGTTGCCAGGGACGAAGTTGAAGATTTTCCCTGGGTAGAACGACAACGATCAACTGATTCTGAAGGTGCATCAGAAATCAGAATTACTCAGATTTCTACTGTACACCTGGCGACTCCACTGTGGCAACTCCATTGTTTCCACTTTACTGTTTCAGTTGTGGCCACTGTTGGCACACCTGAAAGCTGACCCATAGGAGCTTTCTCGAGAAGGTTTCAGCGGTTTCTTTCTCAGCCTGAGAAGTTTCCTGGGGTAATGATAATGTTAAGGTCTGGCCTCTGATTGTGAACAAGGACTAGACACATTCGAAGCTGCACATTTTTCACCTGGCGACTCCATGATTCAAGGATCGATTGGCGACTTCACTGGTTCGATATGGAGAAAATCCTTGCTCGCAGGTTTGCTCCTTTTAATTTTTCTGCTATTCCTTGATTTCCTAATGTTGTCCCCTCTATGGATGAATGGGGTGATTATTTTCCCATATTTGGAAAGTGTGAAGATGACAACCCTGCTCAACACCTCAGCGAGTTTCATGAACTCATGCGTCAGTGGGAGATACATCATGAGGATGTGTTACTGAAGATGTTCATGTTCTCATTAGCAGGAGATGCGCGTAAATGGTACCATTCTTTACCCCTGCTAGCATTTCTTCTCTCCATGGATTCTGTTTAGCTTTCACCACCTATTGTCAGAGGTTCTATCCCCCTGAGTTAATTTGTCATAATTGTTGTGAGGGATACCACAACTCTATACAAGAGAAATCTTTTTCTGACATAAGCTGTGGGGAGGATCCTGATGACCTGGATCAGAACTCAGTCCTTTCTCCTCCCCATTCATCTGCATCCAAGGAAGGTTATGAAAGTGATGAGGATCCCAGGGAGGAGGATGGCGCCCTGAGTAAGTTGATGGAGCAGGTGAAATATCTCTCTGGAAAATTAGAAGGGTTGAAGTATGAAGACTGCGCAGAGGATTTTCCAGTCCTTGAGGCAGACGCTCTGAGCAACTCTTTTGAAGAGATTGTTGAAGATTTATTAGGTGAGTTAGCATCTGCCCCCAATGAGCTTGTTGTCTCAGATCAAAGTGATGAAGTGGTAGTTGGGGAAGAGGACTGTTCTCTTTTTCTTCATGAGATTTCCCATGATGTATTTACATTTGGGATTGAAAAGGAGGATCTGGAGATCGTTCCTTTTTTGCAAGATGAAGAAGTCTTGTGCTCACCCAGTTTTAACGACTATTCAGTTGAGGAGAAGCAGAGCCCCACATCAAAGATTGATGACCTGGGTAGCATCCAGCCCGTGTATGACAGCTATGAATCAGGTTATGAGCTAGACACCCAGAACTTCCAAAGGAAGACTGGAGAGCCTTCTCCTCTGTTCACAAATGAAAGATAATACGAGGAAATCAGCCCCCCTGAGCAGAAAATTGAAAAGCAAAGCTTTCCCATAGGCCCTATCTATGATGATTATGACTCTGACCCTTGGGAGAGCCAAGAAGAGGCACCAGAAGAACCAGAGGAGCAGTCGAAGATGCAGTTTACAAACTGCGCAGAGCCAGTCAGTGAGCAGCCACCACCTGAGATCAGCGAGCCTACTTTAGTTATTCACCCGCCTGTGGTTAACAGAGACATTCGGCCACGTGTGAACAACTGTGTAGCAGAAGAGGCTGTATTTCGCCAATTCCTTGGAAATGGCCACTCATTCGATGACCCTATCAGCAAATACATGGAGTGGCATTTCCCCTATGCCTTGGAGCCACCCTATTTCATCTCAACTCCAGCCTGTAAGGAGGAGTTGAAGAGTGTAGCCATTCTGCTGTCATGGTTACACCATCTGCTGGTGATCATCGACAGAAGGAAGGAGCTTCTATCCAGGAAGCTGCTTGAATGGCTATGGTGGAAGTTCTCTTTCACCTAGCCCATGTAAAATAGTTTATTAGTTTAGGATTGTGTATAAATAAGCTCCTCTGAGCATGTATCTTTATTTTGTTACTTTTATTTTTCGGCCTGTATTTTCAGCAGCGAGATGTTTTCATCATGACTCCATAGCCCAACAACAAGGCACTGAAGCTGTGGAATGAGTTCTTAGAGCATCGCAGGGACGAATCTATCCCCCATGGAGCCTAATGTTAGTGATATTTCTTGTCTCGAGACAAGAAATAGAAACAAGATAGCGAAAGTCCCGAATCCCCGAGAGTCAATAGGGACCATCCATCTGGAAAGGACGCGTGGAAGGAGATCATTATTATCGAGGAGGGTCCCGACAGGGAATCGTCCATCGAAGTTGAAGCCATTGGGATATCGGAGATCCCAGGAGTGAGAGTTTTGTGCATTACAGAATCACGATATGCGATTTCCCAATCATGACAAAGGTGGACCCCAGAAGAGGTCACGCGAGAAAAGGACAGGTGGCAGGCGAAATCGGGATTCGGCATATCGCGAGTCCTGTGGACTTATGATTTTTGGCATCGCAAGTGCCGAAACTCCGACGGAGGTATAGGGCTGCGATCTTATGAGGGATGGTCGTATGGACCAAAGAGCCTAGTTAGGAGGGCTAACCCATACATGTGCTCATCGGAGAATCAGTGATCAGGAGTTCAAAGGGTCAAGAACTCTTGACAACGGGGAATGCGAAACCCCGAAACCCGATACAGAGTCGGGAAAAAGACACGGATTTGGCACCTGGTCATCAAGAAGAAGGCCTGGGGGAGGGGCGTTTTCCACATTGGCCAGCCGAGTTCCCCTTGCAGAAATCCAGCAAAGCAGAAGATAGCCAAAGGTAGGCTACCGCATCTCCCAAATGGATATTTGACCAGAGCCTCTCGGGTCCCAATGAATCAGTTAATGCAAATGAAGAAGGTGGGTGATAGATCATCTTCTTCCTTAAATAGAAGGTTAGAAAGGAGCGTGTACAGAGACAGGCTGTCAGTTCCTCCTGACAAAGATCGCTTCTGACAGGCGATGCGTAGCCTAACAGAGAAGTTCTTCAATGTCAAGCATTGAATTCATGATATGATCGTGCCTTCAGCGTTTGAGTCAGTTCCAAGTATATGTAGGCATTTTTTCCATTTTGTAAAGTATCGATGGTTGAGCAGAGCTCCCTACTGTAATGTTTTAGCAGTTATTCTAGTTTTCAGCTTATGCATCTGTATTTGAGATATCTCGTTTATGACAGACAGTTTTTCTTGCTCCATCTAATTTTCGTCTCATGCTTAGAGAGTTCGTGACTGACTGAGTCGTGCGAATTATTACAGTTCTGTTATGATAAATGATTTATCATTGCATTATTGTATTCTCTATTTTTTTGTATTTAAGTGCAAGAAGACCTTGTGTTTGGATGCCTTCTTCTACAGTCTGTTAGGAACCTGTCATTTGTAACAGACCTTCGCACTCCTTCCATACAAGTCTTCCATCTGTTCACCCTTTACTATACTCACTATATGAATTTTATAAAGACCTCACTCACCTATGCATGCCTGGCCTAGTTTGGAGTTGGAATGATATCGTTTTGAGTTGGCTTCCATTCGTTCACCCCATCTATAAACAAACCGTGACATAAAAACTGATGGGCGTCGGGCTCTGCTCCTGATAGCAATCCAGGATTGACTTCCGTCGCCAACAGTTCTTCAATAAATTGTTAGTCATTAACTCATTTTTAAATTAGCCTGCAACCTGAGATTAGTACGATTTATGAATTTCATGCAAATTGTCATGAAATTCAACTCTTCAGATCGTTCTCAGCAATATCAACACTTTCTCAAGTTTATTCAACATGCTTCATTAGTATTAACAACCTTCATCTTCAGAATATTTATTATCACCAAAAAATTTCTCATAGTAATGTGGACAATGGATGAAGAACCAGTCAACACAGATACATCATACTCACAACATTTACAGAACCAATTCTGGCAAGATGACCAAAAACTATACAAAAGACTCATAAATTTATGCGCGAGTTCACCAAGTCCAGCACACATGCATCTGCATAGTTACATAAAGTGTCATTTGCACACTTTGAACGGACCACACGACTGTCCCCGAAGAAACCCACGTGGATGCAGAAACACCACATTTATGAATTTGGTCGAGCCTCAACCACTTCCAAATTGAGGTGAGTTAATACAAGGACCCAATATCGACCCAAAATCTTGTCTTGGAATGATTGAAAGGATGGGAGGTCTCTCTAAAGGCCTCCCATTCACACTTGGAACAAGTTATGAAATGTCTTGCTAGAATTCTATAAATAGAGGGCCATTGTATGCAAAAAGAGAAGAAGTTCATTGTAGTGTTATGCTGCTCAAACCATAGAAGTTCCTTGGAGAAACCATTTATTCTCTTAAGAATAGCTTGAGCAGGTATACCATAGAGAAAGCATTCCACTTCTTGGAAATATTTTCCATAGAGTTCTTCACCATTTTCATTTCAACATAGGAGAGTAATAGCTCTACTTTGAGGGATTCAAGGTACCTCCCAAGGAAGAATAGGGGATTCATAAATCCCACATTTCTCCTTTTGGTGTTCTCAAATTTTAAATATCAAGATCTATTGGGTAACCATTCCTTGTGTTCAATTTCGTGCATCCTTTGTTTACATTTGCTTAGTTTAGTTTTCTTGGGATATCTCTCATTCCTTGATCTATTTATTGTTTTATTGCTTGTGGGTTCACTAACCAACTAACCATTGTTTTTTGTTTCTTTGTTGGCTTACAAGATAATCAAATGGGTCTCTTTTTTTCACTCTTGTGACAAAATGCCCCAAACAGATTGGCGACTATACTGGGGATTGGAATCCAAATTCCTCCTCAAGTACGCTATTAGAGATGTTATTCTCACTCTCTTTTGTTTGCAGGTGTCAAAACTCTACAATCAGCCTCCTAGTTGGGAGAATTGAGTTCAAATTTTCATTCCCGTCGCAGACCTGCATCTGCACAAGTATTGAAGAAAAAGACGTTCAGAAATGCACCATTTGCATTTTGTGTCCTCGGCAAACCTAAGTGGCCTTTTTAGCAGAAAATCTATGCAATCCGCATGACCATTCAGCCTAAACGCATGCGGATCCGCACAATTGTTCAGCCTAAACTCACGCGGATCCGCGTGACTGTGCAAAGAAAAATAAAATAAAATAATTATTATTTTAGTTTATTTATTTATTTATTATCCAGCTTTAGATTTCTTTTATGCACTCTGTAAAATCCATAAAAAGAAGAGTTGGGATTCATTCTTGCATAGATAACTTAGTCACACATAGACATCTAGGGGGATTAAAAAGAATCATAACATCTTGTTAATTTACAATTGCAAATATCAAGCTCCATTGGGTAACCATTCCTTGTGTTCAATTTCATGCATTCTTTGTTTACATTTTCTTAGTTTAGTTTTCTTGGTATATCTCTCATTCCTTGCTCTATTTCTTGTTGTATTGCTTGTGGGTTCACTAACCTACTAACCATTATTCTTTGTTGCTTTGCTGGCTTACCAAGACAATCAAAGGGGTCTCTTTTTTTCACTCTTGTGAAAAAATGCCCCAAACAGATTAGCAACTATATTGGGGATTGGAATCCAAATTCCTCCTCAAGTAGGCTATTAGAGATGTTATTATCACTCTCTTTTGTTTGCATGTGTCAAAACTGGCCTACCCATGTCCTTAAACTCTGCAATCAACCTCCTGGTTGGGAGAATTGAGTTCAAATTTTCATTCCCGTCGTGGACCTACATCTACGTGGGTATCGAATAAACAGACATGCAAAAGTGCGCCATTTTCATTTTGTGTCCTAAGCAAACCCGCGTGGACTTTTTACCGGAAATGTAGTGTCCCCAAGGCTGAGCCCTATCGTAAATCATGTTCTGAAAGGAATTGTAATTATGTTTTATAGGCTGGTGAGCCAAGTTTTTATAAGTTGGTGGCTTATGTGTTTGTTAGGGCAGGGAGCCTAAGTGTTGAAGGCCAGGAGCCTGTTGTTGTATATGTAATCATGCAGAACATTTAATAAAAAATTGTAAACACCGCCAAGTGCATACCGACCACGATGAATGAGTGAAGGGGGACTGAGCTTCCACATAGAAGGCAAGGGATTAGGGGCTAGAAGGTGAGAAAAGGGGCTAAGTGTTAATCCTAGTGGGCTTCAGCCTTGGGAATAATATTTTAATATTATTTCAAAAAGGCATGAGCATTTCATGTTTTATCCTAAGTTCCTAACCATGAGGAAGGGATGCGTGCTAGTGGAACACATGCAGTTCCCAGGGCGACAAATGTCAACCCTGGTGCATGCGAATAAAATGGCCAGGGTGAGCTGTGAGAGGAGCCCCTACTCTCATTTGATCAGACGGCTTGAGCGTGTATGGGCTCTGAGTAGTATGACAGACCCGAGTTCTGCAGAGAACCTTCGTGCGTCTCTATGATCTGAAAAGCCTGTGTCTGGCTCTGAGAAAACCCGTGTATACCTCTGTATTGAACCAGAAGCCTGTGATTGATTCCGAAAGAGCCAGATGCAGCTCTGTTCTAAACTGAAAAGCTTGTGTGGTGTCTAGGAATCCATGTGCATCCTCTATCTGGAATGGAACTTGTGTGTGAAGCCTCTGTCCCGAAGCCATGACCGTGAGACCATTTTTCCATTTTTTGAACTCATTTTGAGGAAGTCAGTGTTTGTATTTCCATGGGTAATTGCAACTATGCAGTGCGGGAATGTGTATGGCTTGTGACTAATTGTGAAACGCTCTCTCCAGGTGAGAGGGGTGTTTGAGGCTGGATGAACAGGTGGTTTTTCCTGTGAGCGTCTCTCTCTAGGTGAGAGAGTGCACAGAGGAAGGAGAGGACTCTTGGAACAAACCCTGTAGCTACCACAGAGCCCAGAGACTTCCGGTCTATTCTATTGCTGTAACCCAAGGCAAGGGAGGTTAGCAGCCGAAGGACTATCCAGGTGACAGAGAAGGTGTATACTCCTAGGGTGGAATAGGCATGTGGGGAATGAGGGTCCGTGGGCAGTGAGCATGAGTGGTTCTTGGAAGAGAATTCCTTCCTCATGACTGTGTGTTTTCCCTGTAACCTCATCCTAGCCTAGGATTCCTTGCCTTGGGGTGGAGCTTAGTCCCAGCTCGGGGGTGACCTACTGTTGAGCTGATGAGCAATGCAATCTAAGGCTGGGAGGTTTGTGGAAGGCCTTCACCTAGTTGGTGGAATTACCTCAGTTTCAAGATAAGTATCAGCTTATGTTAAATGTTATGTTTTGCATGCCTGTGATGCTTAAATTTTATCATGTATTATGTTGTGAAGATGCATTTTGGTTAATGCCATTCTTAAAATTATGATAGTAATAATTTATATGAATTACTCTGAGTATAAATGTGTTTCATTTGCTTAAATGCATTTTGTTTTATAATCCAGAGTGGGTGTTATATTTCCACGAAGTTTGTTAACCAAAAAAGTTGTGTTATAGTTTGGTATCAGAGCCAAAGTTTCGACACTGAGCCTAGATGGGCCAGTTGAGTGGTCTTTGGACCGAGGGTGTGAGGAGAAATTGTGTCTGGAGGACCAATTTTGGACCTTGGTAAGCTCAGGAGGTATAACGGTGTGCAAAACCGCAGCCGGTGTGGTCTATGGCCATAGGGAGAGAGGACTCCACACCAACAGTGCTGGATCCTTAGGAGCTATTTGAGAGGGAAGGTGAACCCTCGTGACCGTTAGATCTAGAAAATGTGCGCAGGGATTAAAATCCCTTTTGAAATGCACAGGAGTGTGGGAATAGCGATACACGGAATCTTGAAAACCCGAAAAACTATGGTAGATCTGGGAGAAAGGCTTGACCATTAGATCTGGCGGAGTTGCACTCGAGTTAGTCATGAAAACGTTTTGGATTTCACAAAGTTGGGAGATGGGAAGTGAGGAAGGTGAACAACTCCGAAACCCGAAATTCCGAAATGATCTACACCGTAGATCGTAGGAAGGTAGTTGACCGTCTGATTTAGCGGAGAAGTAAACCATAATCTCGGGATTTCAGTAGATGGAAGTTTGAGATGTGGGGTGCATGAACTCCTGATGCCCGAAACCCTGAAACGTCGAAAGGATCTATGCCGTAGATTTGTGAAATATCTGACCGTTGGATTCCATTTGGAATGGACGTGGACACACGGGTGTGTACCACGTGCTAGTGATTCAAGAATACAGGCGAGAGTGTTGGGACCTAAAGACATCACCGAAGGTGACGTGGACCCTTCTGAATGTACCACATGCCACTGTAGTGAAGAGCGACAGTTGTGTTGTGGGCCTGGAGAATAAAGTAATTCATGATTTTGAAATTCGCAAAGGAAGAGCATGAAAGCTCAACACTCCAACTCGCGAAGTCGCGAGTTGGCGAAGAAGTGCTAGCAATTATCCCTAGCCTATAGTCATGTGTAGCAGGCGCTAGCGAGGAAGGAGCCATACCCGTATTGCATCTCGGGTATTGGCGTTTGGAGGGAATGAGTCGAGGGTCTTCGACTCACGAACTCGCGAGATCGCAAGTTGTGGAAGGGTGACTTTGGTTACGAAGATTTAACTGTTGGATCTTCGTGGACTGAGATTTCAAAGTTTCGAAGTCCCGGAATTTGCAGAGCTAGACAAAGCTCAGACAAAGCTTAGAAAACTTTGTGAAGTCAAAACATTTTTTTTGTTTACGTTGGCTTATGAATGTTGTAAGTTTTTTTGAAGGGTTAAGGCCTGAAAAACTTCGGTTGGCTGCACGTCATGTGTGTAGAGTTCAAAGAGTGTCAGGACAGCCAAAAAATGACGTCGAGTATGGAATTGAAAGAGGTGCAGATTGCCTCTGAAATAGAGGACGAAAGGGTAGGAAGGAATGCCAACCTGGGAGTCGAAGGAACAAACTCTAATGGGCATGGAAAAGAGATGGATAAGGAAGAACATATGATGAAAATCATTGAAAGATTGCAGAAAGATGCCCAGGATCACCTAGATGATAGCTAAAAGCTCATGAAAATCAGGGATCGGCAGGGTGAATTCAACTTAAAAATGTTGAAGAGCCTGGAAAGAATAGAAAAGAAATTGGAAAAAGAGAGTGACACAAGTAGATCAAGAAGTGTCAGAACCTTTGAGAGGAGAAGAAGATTGAGGAGTGGTAGCAGACATTATCGTCTCTTCCCGAAGCATTCTGGCAAGGAGACACACAGTAGTTCAAGCCCGTCGCCTACTAGAAAACACTGAAAATATGGAAGGGATGAATTGAAAGGGGAAATCAACAAGATTAAACTGCCTACATTCGATGGTGAACATAAGAAGGAAGAAGATGCCGAAACATGGTTGCTGGGTATGAAGAAATACTTCCAACTGCAAAATTATTCTGCCCATGCAGAAGGAAGAATTGCAATGTACCAGCTGAAAGGAAAAGCATCCATGTGGTGGGATCAGTTGGTGCAGGTGAAACACATCAGAGAGAAAGAGGTCACGTGGAAGGACTTTAAGAGGTATTTTGAGAAGAAATACCTGACCAAAAGATACTATGACAGAAAGATGAAGGAGTTCTTTGAAATCAAGTTGGGCAGCATGACCATTGATGAGTATGAATGAAGTTTTCTGGAACTACTGAAGTATGTTCTGTTCATCAAAGACGGGGCTGTCAAAATTTAGAGGTATATGAGTGGACTGCCACCTTCCATTGGTGAAAAGATTCAATATGATGATCCTAAGACCATGGAATAAAC
The DNA here is from genome assembly GCA_010110895.2 of Picea sitchensis. Taxonomy (NCBI): domain Eukaryota; kingdom Viridiplantae; phylum Streptophyta; class Pinopsida; order Pinales; family Pinaceae; genus Picea; species Picea sitchensis. The sequence goes on along the minus strand of SNQJ01S0251101.1, from coordinate 708 downwards.
CATAAGAAGGGTGAAATGCTTATACAAACAACAAAGATAAAAGCCTACCTTTCGGAAGGCTTGGGATGACCAGAAGAGGTTTAAGAAAGAACAGAGGCAGAAGGGAAACATGCCTCCCTTTTTCAGGAATAGTCCTTGGGGACAGTCATCTTTTAGAGAGCCCAAAAAAGTTGAAGGGAGTGAGCAGATGCCAATATTTCCACCTATGGAGTGTTGGGGATGTAAAGGGAATCATAGGTACAAAGACTGCCCCCACAGAAAAGATAAAGCAAGAACTATCCATACTATTCAGCAAGCTGAAACAATGGAGGATATGTGATCCGGATTTATGTAGGAACATAATGAATTATAGAAATACACATAAACGCAGAGATGCAGCGGAAATAAGACTTCATTTCATTAATAACAAATGACTGAAATATGCTTACAGATAGAATGGAAATAAACTAGCTAGGGCGCTGGTAGCTTATCTCTGAGAAGAGATGTGTCTGCTACTCGCATCCATGAGAATATGATTACAATGAGGCTCTAGAGGCCTTTTTACAATAGAAGAGAATGCCAAAAGTCATAGACATCCAAAAACCTAACCCTAGGAGATGAAACGCCAAAAGTCATGTGGGCCCCGTTTGGGTAAGTTAGTACATCAACTTCCCGGGGTCGTAACTTTTGCATACGATCTCCGTTTTAGGTGTGTGATAGCTTGTTGGA